>CM038610.1:5292747-5375153 GCA_021533255.1 Ceriops tagal | reverse complement strand
TTTTTTTTTAGGATGCAAGCCTTAAGGCCTCGAGCTTTAATCAACAGTACAAATGCAAACCTTAAGCTTATTGGAAATTATATAGATATGATTCTATACTTGGATTACTTGTTAAAGTTGACCATGGCTTTTCGAATCATGATAATCACATTGCTTTATGTTCGTAACATATGTGATAGAAGCAAACCTTATGGTACACATTTGCACTACAACTAAAGTTAGAGTATAATTAATAACTCCACTTAAACTTATTAGCGAGACCTAAGGATACTTACTGTCAACATTTATACAAAACAAGAGTTTGTTATACTTATTTAGCTAACTACTAAAATTGTTCCTTATCTTGAAAGATAGCTTCTCACTCTGAAATTTCATTAGAGCTTTGCCAATGACATTTGCAAAACTCAGTAATAGCACTATTAGGCCTTTTAAACTAAAGAGAGAACTTGTCCTTCAAGCATTTGATGTGGCTCATAAGTGATACATATAATAGGATTAAGCTCCTCTTAAATTGGCCTTTCCTTTTAATCCTATAATAGTTTGAGGATAGAATCATCTCTACTATAATTCCAAGTATAAGGTTGACTTCTTCAATAACCTTAAAGAAAAGCTCAATGACCCATTCATTAATATAGCTAGTCACCTTGGGAAATAAAATAAGCACATAAATAAGCAAAGCCAAATGTGCCATTTGCTTCTTAGTATCTATTTTATGGTCCATTTTATCAATTAGAAATTGGGTAAAAGCATCCTTTTCATCAAATTGGCCCTTGTATCTAACTTAATAGGGGATCTTATCCCTTCTGATCTTGGCTAAGGTTGATAACTTCTTTATATACCCTATTTCTACCTCGATGGTGTAAATATTTGCATTTAATAAAATAAGCAAATTTAACATCATTTTTACTTCTTCTAACAAAGAGACCATGCCTATTGAAGGAAATATAAATATCAAAGTAAAGGATCCAAAAACCTAATAGTTGCTTACAAGATAGTTTTTTGAACCTCTACATCCAAAAGATACCCAATATCCCCATAAATGTTTTAAAACTTTTACTTCATTGAAATATACTAGTTATATTGTAACTACTTGGGAAGAGAGAAATTAAGTAACTTAAGATTAAAGCACCTAAATTACAAAGGTAAGCCCAGAGGTGGATAAACTCTAGTTTGCCTCTAGATATCCTTTAATCTCCTTATGGCCATGACTAACATTTCTTCTTTAAATGTTGTAATTTTAGTTGTTCATTTAGATATAGAAGCCTACATGGTCGAGATGCAAATGATGCCTAAAATGTATGTAATAAAATGTTATATCAATATTAAAGGAAAAAAAAAGGGAAACATATTAGTAAAAGGGATACAAAATTAATTATAGAATAAAAGCAATAAATGCTAAAATAAAGGAACAAATGCATGATACACTTTTACTATGTGAAGTTTAGGTATGAATCACTCTTATAATTCCTTGTCTTAAGGGATAAATCTAAAAGGGAGGATGACTCTACTAGTTTAATGATAAAAAAGTATGGTTTAAAGATCTATAATTATGATAAAAGGTCCCTAGATTTTCTTTCCCTCACATTCACAAGTTGTAAGTGATAATGACCTTTTTAGGTCTCACACTAAGAGGGGGAGAGGGTGAATCAGTGTGAGATGCTTACTTTTTATAAATTTGTCTGGATTAAACATCTATAACATGATAAAGTCAATAATCTAATTTTTATCTTGCTTTTTTATGTGAGAATGGTCGTACAAATATCAAGCAAATACAAGCACTTGAGAACATACAGATGTTTTACGTGATTCACCCACAATATATGAGCTACATCCACAGTATGATAGGATCACTCCTAAATCACACGATTCACTTTTATTATTAGGGGATACAACTGATGTTGTGGAAGAATCATTCCTTAACCACTTACAATGATTTCTTGATCACTAGAAGAGTTAATCTTCTAATCACTCCAAGAGTCTCCCACCCTTTTTCAAAAAGTACATAAAAAGTTTATGACAAAAGCTTTTCTGAGAAAGATCACTCGATGTGCACAAGCTTATGTTGTAGAAAATGGATGTTCTCCTTCCTTATTGTTGGTGTGTCTCCTCAAGCTTTGCCAGTCTCTCCTTTGTAGGTTCTCTCGTTTTCTTTTTGTCGCTGCTATTGTCTTTCTTCTACAAATTCTCTCCTCTACAAGTTCTCTCTGCTGTAGGTTATCTTTGCTATAGGTTCTCTCCATTATAGGTTATCTTCACTGTAGGTTCTCTCTATTGCAAGTTATCCTCGCTATAGGTTCTCTTCATTACAAGTTATCTTAGCCATAAGTTCTCTCCACTGCAGGTTATCTTCGTTACAGATTCCTCTTTTTGCCTCTACAGGTTCCTCCTTTTGTAGGTTCTCTTCTCTGTTGCCGATTCTCTCCTATCTTTACAAATTCCTCCTTCTGCAGGTTATCTCTGTTACCGACTCTCTCTTGTCTCTATAAGTTTTCTCCTTCTTTTTTTTACTACTATTGCCTCTTTTTTTTTTTTGTCGTTGCTGCCTCCTTTTTTTTGCTACTAGAGGCTTTCTTCTTCTTACTACCAATGCTACCTCCTTCTGCCTTAGCAAGTTTTCTCCTTTGCTACAGGTGCTACCTCTTTTTGCTTTAACAGGTTTTCTCCTTAGCTGCTGGTGCTGCCTTTTCCTTACTACTACTACTGTTTCTCCTTGCTACTGCTGCTACCTTGTATTGGTTGTCGTTACACTCTCCTTCTTCTTTTGGAGTTGTTGTTGTCTCCTCTTGGATACCACTGCAATCTCTCCTTTTGGATACTACTATTGTTTTCTCCTCTTGGATTTTGCTACTATCTTTCCTCTTGGATGCTACTACACTCTCTTTTCTCTTCTGCAAAATACGTTTTTGCAGCTCTCTTTTCTCTTCTACAAAACATGTTTTTACAGGTCTCTTATGGTCTGCAGCATTCTCTTTTGCCAAGCTCTCTCTTTTATTTTTATAACACTCTCTCTTGTCGAGTTGTCTCTTCTGTTTTTGCAACACTCTCTCTTGCCATTTTCTCTTTAATTTTCTGTAGAGCCCACACAACTTGGCACCTGTATAGATATATTTATAAGCTTTGAGTTTAAGGTTGCCCTACAATTAACGGTCAACATTAATTCCCAAGGATTGCCCTATAATCAACGGTTAGCATTGATCTCCAAAGGTTGCCTTAAAATCAATGGTTAGCATTGATTCCTAAAATTTAGGGTCAATGGTCAAGGGTCAACAGTCAGCATTGACTCCAACAATTTAAGATCAACGGTCAACATTGACTCATTGAATTTAAGGTTGACTTGCCATCAATGGTTTTAACCAACGATCTTTCTGTATCTTAAGCTCATTTTCCTTGTTCACAATGCTTTCGAGAATCTCTTTGATGAATACAAATTGCACCTGTGGGCAAGTCACAACTTGCATTGCTAGATCCTGAACAATTTTCTTGGCTTTTGCCTTAACATGCTGCTCATTAGTTGGTGCTGCCAACACTTTGTAAATGCAACAAACACATCTTAAAGGCACTCATAACATCAAATCAATAAGGACAAATCTATGAGATGCTGATGACAACAAATCTAACATTAACCATTAAAGATGGGCTCAATAATCTCTCATTTTGGATTTATTGGCAATACATTAAATCCAAAAATCAGCAATTAAGCACAAGTAGTAGCTTTTGACATTCACAGCTCCCCTTGAAACATACATCTCCTTTTTTGCATGTGGGCACGATACCAATTGGAAACAACCGCACAAGTAGTTGCTTTTGACATTCACAGCTCCCCCTGAAACATGCATCTTCCTTTTGCATATGGGTATAATACCAATTGAAAACAACCTTTAACTCTCCCTTTTTTCTGCTTCTCCCTCTTGATAATTTCTCCCCTTTTATTTGACTTTTGCCCTTTGGATTTATCAAGCTACTCCCTCTTTTGATCAGTATATACTCTCTTTGGATTTATGCAAACTATCTCCCCCCTTGACAACAAATCCAAAGAATAATAGAAGAGGCAAGGCAAGAGGGGTTAGAGGCATACCTTAACCTCTAGGAAGTGGTTGAACACATAAATTTAGCCTTAACTTCTAGAATATCTCTCATGATAGAGGTTTGGTGAATATATTTAAATGAATGAGCTCCAATGACTTCTTTGTTTGAATATCTATATTTTTGTGGGTAACATTCATCATCTTTCCTTTTTGACACGTGCTGCAAATGGTATTTCTTTCTCTTCTCAACTTGGATACATCTGTCATGGTTTCATTTTTGGACAATTTGTTCAACCCTTTTTGTCCAAGATGTCCCAATCTCCTATGCCATAACGAATTCTCATCTTTGATGTTCATATAGCATGTGTTTTTGCTGTTGAAAACTTGATATAAGTTTCCATTTGTTTTTTCTCCCTTTATAAGAACAACACCATTAATTAATCTCTTTATTGTGCATCCACTCTTGCTGAAAGTAAATTTATGCCCATCATCACAAAGTTGGCTAACATCATTTCCTCCAATTTTAGCTTTTTTGTACCAATTTTAACAGCACCAACACCTTTAATCTTTAAAGCACTATTATTGCCAAATATGATCGACCCTCCATTATATTTTTCTACTTCCTTCAGCACCTTGGAATCTCCTGTCATGTTTTAAAAGCAACCTCTATCCAAGATCCATGGCTTTTCTTTCTTGAAAGTTTTTAAGGTTACTTCCACAACTATAGTCATTTCCTTTCCTCTTCTTCTTCTTCGGCCAAACATAGGAGCATATGTAGGTGTTCTCCTTTGTATGTTTTGATCAAGCAACAATATCAAGTATTCCTCAACAGTATGTCCAGCCTTTTACATATTCCACAAATTTCTTCCAACATATCAAATCTGTTTCTTAATGGAATATGACTTCTTTTTACTTGAGGCTATCTCCTTTCTTGATAGAGTCTCCCCTTAAACTCTTGACTCACATTCCTCTTTATTATAGGCCCATTACTCCAGCACACACTAGCCTTGTGCCTATACTTACTACAACACTAGTAAAATCCTTCAAATCTGAATCTTCTTCTTTTAATAAATTTATATCTTTGATCTTTAACACCTGTTGTGGCAACCTTCTTTCTGTCTTTGACAACTTGTCTCCTTTAGATAGGAGTTTCCATCACATCTTTCCTAACCCATTTTAGCCTGGGTTGGTTTCTCTTCTCCATAACGTCATTATGTTTGCTTTTAGGCACAAATGCAATTTTCTTCTTCTCTACTACCCTCTCATTTAGCTTTTCAACATAGCTAAGTCCTTTCTTCCCCATAAAATGAGGTCTTTGTTTGCTTAGACACTTATCCAAATTTTTAGTAACATCCTCCTTGATAGCATTTGCTGAAGAGGGCTCTCCTCTCACTTCCACAATCTGTATAAAGCTTTCTTCATACTTCTTTAAATCAGATTCAACCTTGTGGAACTTGGCTTGTAAAATCAACACATTTTGCTCATGTGTAATGACCTTAACGTCAAGATCTTCGTGTATCTTGCCTTGCTCTACCTTAACTACATTTATCTCTTTAATTCTTTTCAAGCACTCCTTTTCTTTTGCTTCAAACTCCTTTTCTTTCACTTAAAGATCAGATTTATTAATAGCAAAATTTTTATTCAACTTCTTGAGATGCCTTACCTTTCTTTCTAGCTTACTTTTTTTGCACAAACAAGCTTTTAATTCATTCTCAAATCACTACATCAATTATTTCTCTTCCTCTTCAATTGATTCCTCATCACTTGAAGATTCTTGTTCAATAACTACCTGTACAACCAGCATATTTTCTGCATCATCATCATTGGAATCATCATTAGCTTCTTCTTTAAAATCTTCTTCATCCAATTTGCATAAAAAATTTCTTCTTTTAGATCTGAAAAGTTGCTTTTTCCCTTTGGCACTTGAATTTCTAGTTTTAAAATAGCTGGATTTCTTTATTCTCCTTCTTAGTGTCGGCTCATCATAATCATCACTATCTACTTCTTCCCTCTTTGGGCAGTCCACGGCAAAGTGCCCAACGCCTCCACAACTAAAGTACCTCAAGGACAATTTTCCCTTGTACTTCCCTGTTCCTTTCCTTATATTTTTGGTAATGTATGCCATGACTTTATCAAATTTAGTATCACCATCTTTTTTCTTCAGAGCTGCTATCAAATTCTTCTTTGTTGAGTCCATCTTTTATGGCTAATGTTAGATTTGTTGTTAATAGCATCTCATATTATTGTTCGTGTTGATTTTACGTTTTGAATGTTATTGAGATGCATAAAAGTCATTGACAAAACCGTTGATGGTAAGTCAACTAAAGTCAATAAGCCAATATTGACCATTAACCCTAAATTTTAGGAATCAAATATAGTCATTGATATAGGGCAACCTTTGGGAATCAATGATGACCATTAATGATTGTGTAACCCTAATCTCAAGGCTCTATAAATAACCCTATGCACCTTGCAAGATAAGTGTGTGCTGCAAAATTTTAAGACAAGAACGACAAACCTAATTGCAGCAACCGACCAAGAGAGGTGTGGCCAAGGATAGGAGCCATCAACCACCAAAAGGAGAGGTGTAATAGTTGGCCACACCAAGGAGAGGTGTAGCAACCGACCACACCAAGGAGAGGTATAGCAACTAGCCACACCAAGAAAAAGGTGCAGCAGTCAGCCACACCAAGGAAAGCAACAGCCGAAAAACCAAACCAAAGAAGAGGAGTAGCCGAAAAACCAAACCAATTAAGGAGAGTGTAGCAATCAACCAAAGAAGAGGTGACAACAGCCATTAACGAAAGAGGTAGCCATACCAATCAAAGGAGGAGGTTCAACAACTAATAGCGACACTAAACCAACAAAGGAGAAGGTGTGCAACATCCACACTAAACTAGAAGAAAGGGTATACAGCAACCACACCAAAGAAAAAAGAAGACAGTAGTCGACCAATCTAAAAGGAGAAGGAACCTATTGCAGCAAGGGCAGGCAACTATAGTAGCAGTAGCCCACAATAACAAGCAGCAACTTGTAACACTAGTAGTAACCCGTAAGAACTAGCAGGAACTCATAATCCTAGCAATTGCAGCACGTCCAGTAGGCAAACCAGTAACTGTAGATTGTAGAAGCAACAGTAAGGTTCAGGAAAAAGGAGTAGCAGCAAGGTCTGAGCAAAAGGAGCAATAGCAAGGTCTAAGCAAAAGGTATAAGCAAACTAACAACTACAGATTATAAGAGTAGCAGCAAGGTCCAGGTAGAAGAAGCAGTAGTAAAGTCCAAGCAAAAGGAGCAGGCAAACCAGCAACTATAGATTGCAAGAGCAGCAGTTAGGTCCAAGTACAAGGTGCAAGCAAACCAGCAGGTGCAGAAAAACTAGCAATTGAAAATTTCAACACCAGTAGCACATCCAGCAACTTGCAGTAGGTGCCACCAGCAATAACCACAACTAGTAATTGTAGCAGTGGGAAAAAGCAAGGGTAGCATAACCAATACGTGCAGGCAGCAATAGCAAAATGTGCAAGTAGTGATAGCTGCACGTGTGGACAGTAATAGCAGAACGGGCAGGTAGCAATAGCAGCACATGTAGACAACAATAGCAACATGTACAAGCAGTGACAACAAAACATGTAGGCAGCGATAACAGCACATATGGGCAATGAAGTGCGGGCAGCAATAGCAGAATGTGTAGGTAGCAACAATAGAACGTGTAAGCAGTGATAGTAGAGTGTGTAGGTAGTGATAGTAACACGTGCAAGCAGCGATAGCAGCACGTGCAGACATCAATAGCAAAACAGGCAAGCAGCGATAGTAGTACATGTAAATAGCAATAGCAAAAAATGTAGGCAACGATAGCAGCACATGTAAGCAGTGATAGCAACACGTACAAGCAACAATAACAAATTGTGCAGGCAACAATAGTAGAACGTGCAAGCAATAATAGCAGTAGGTCCAGCAACTTGTTGAAGCAAAGGAGAAAATGTGCTCGACAGCAGGTTTAGCAGCTTATTGAAGCAAAAGAGAAAACATGCTTGGCAGTAGGTCTGGCAGCTTACAGTAGCAGGAGGAGAAAACTTGCCCCAACAATAGGGCTGACAGCACCAACGATGGGGCAGGTAGCACTAGCAGCAAAGGAAGGAGAAGATAGGTGTTCTGCACTAACAACCTGTGCATATTGAGTGATCCTTCTTAGGAAAGTGTCAGTTACTAAACTCTTGATAAACTTGTTTAAAAAGGGTAAGATACCCTTGGAGTGATCAAGAGATCAACTCCTTAATCGGGAGATCATTATAAGTGGTTAAGGAATAGTCCTTCTATAAGTGGTTAAGGAGTGATCCTTCCACAACATTGTTGTATCCTTTGATAACAAGAGTGAATTGTGTGATTTAGGAGTGATCCTATCACACTGTGGACGTAGCTCACACATTGTGGGTGAACCACGTAAAAATTACTGTGTGTTCTTAGGTGCTTGTGTTTGATTGATATCTATACGGTTACTCTCACATAAAAAAAATATTAGATCATTAACTCTAACAAGTCACAGAGATTAAATCTAGATAAATTTGTAAAAAGCAAATATCTCACACTGATTCACTCCCCCTCTTAGTGTAAGACCTAAAACGGTCCTCATTATTCTTTTTGTTCTTTAATCTTTAATTTCTTCATTACCTTAAAGGCCAACTCCTTCTTTACCTTAAACTTCTTTTCTTTCTTCATTGGGGCTATTCTCATTTCATAAGTTACCAATATGTTGTGTAAATCATCTAAGAGCAGTCTATCCAAATCTTTATCTTCTATGGAGGAAACTTTAGCATTAAAAACTTTCAGTAAGGTTCTAAGTATCTTCCTTACCACAGTAGCATCATTGATCTCCTCTCCATAGCCTCTAATGAAGCATACAAATTCATTTACTTTTGCAAAGAAGGCATCCACAGATTCATCATTCAGCATCTTTATGTCTTCAAATTTACTCCTCCAGATTTGTAACTTGGCTTCCTTCACAACCTTATCTCCTTTATAAATATTCTTTAATTTGTCCCAAATTTGAATAGCTATGTTACACCTCATCACTTTGGTGAATTCTTTGTTTAATAAGAAGGCATATAAGGCATTTCTTTCCTTTCCATCACACTCCAAATTCTTTTTATCAGTAGGCATCATAGCGACACTTTCAACAACAAGGGTGAAGCCACTAATAGTAGATTTAAACACATTCAGACCATGTGACATCAAATATATGAGCATTCTATTCTTCCATAACTGATAATTTTGTCCATCAATAGTGGGAATGCCTTTACTATTAACACTATTCATGCTCTCCATGATATTAACCAATAGTAGATGTAAAGATTTATAACAGTAACAAACAATTTTAGATCAAAGTAGAATGGATCAATAGAGAAAACTTGCTCTGATACCATTTGATGAGGATCTTCTTAGGTCTCACACAGAGGGGAAAAGGGTGAATTAGTGTGAGATGCTTACATTTTACAAACCTATCTGGATTAAACATATATGACCTATTAAAGTTGATGATCCAATTTTTATCTTACTTCTTTATATGATAACGACTGTATGGAAATCAAGCAAGCACACGCACCCGAGAACATACAGACTTTTTACGTGGTTCACCACAATATGTGAGTTACATCTACGGTGTAATAGGATCACTCCTAGATCACACGATCCACTCTTATTATCAAGGGATACAATTAATGTTATGGAAGGATCACTCCTTAACCACTTACAATTATCTCCCAATCACTAAAAGAGTTAATCTCTCAATCACTAGAAGAGTTAATCTCCCAATCACACAAAGGATTGATCTCTTGATTACTTCAAAGGTCTCCCACCCTTTTTCAAGAAGTACATAAAAATTGTATGACAAAAACTTCCTTGAGAAAGATCACTCAATGTGTATAGGCTACTGTTGCAGAAAATGGATCTTCTCCTTCCTCACTGCTAATTTCTCTCCTCAAGCTTTGTCAATCTTTCCTCTGTAAGTTCTCTCCTTTTCTTTCTACCGTTGCTGTTGTCTCTCCTTTACAAATTCTTTCTTTTGCAGGTTGTCTTCACTGTAGGTTATCTTTGCTACAGGTTACCTCCGTTGCAAGTTTTCTTTGCTGCAGGTTATCTCTGCTATAGATTCCTCCTTCTGCCTCTGCAATTCCTTTTTCTATAGGTTTTCTTTTCTGTTACTGGTTCTCTCCTGTCTCTACAAGTTCCTCCTTCTGTAGCTTATCTTTGCCACCAATTCTCTCATGTCTCTGTAGGTTTTGTCCTCTATAGATTTTCTTCTTCTTTTTTCTGTTACTATAGCCTCCTGCTTTCTGCCACTACTGCTTATTTCTTTTTATAACTGTTGCCTCCTTCTTTCTGTAGTTATTGCCTCTTTCTTTTTGCTCTGCTAGAGGCTTTCTCCTTCTTCTTGCCAGTGCTGCCTCCTCCTACCTTGGCAGGTTCTCTCTTTTGTTGCCGATGTTGCCTCCTTCTGCCTTGGCAGGTTTTCTCCTTTGTTGTTAGTGCTGCCTCGACAGGTTCTCCACTCAGTTGCTAGTACTGCCTTCTCCTTACTACAGTTGTTGCTTTCTACTTATTATTGCTGCTGCCTTCTCCTAGTTGCCATTGCACTTTTTTTCTTCCATTAGAGCTGCTGCTGTTCTCTCTTTCTAGATGTTGTTGCAGTCTCTCCTCCTAGATGTCGCTACACTCTCTCCTCTTGGATGTTGCTGTTTGTAGTCTCTCCTCCTAAATGTCACTACACTCTCTCCTCTTGGATGTTGCTATTGTTTTCTCCTCCTGGATGCTGCTACAGTCACATTTTTACAACTCACGTTTTTGCAACTTTTGTTTTTGTAACTCTTTTTTCTTCTGTGAAACACATTTTTGCAGCTCTCTTTTCTCTTATACAGAACATATTTTTACAGCTCTCTTATAGTCTGCAACATTCTTTTTTGCTGAGCTCTCTATTCTATTTTTATAGCACTCTTTCTTGTAAAGCTCTCTTCTATTTTTGTAGCACTCTCTCTTACTGTTTTCTCTCTATTTTTCTGCAAAGCCCACACCTCTTAGCAATTGCATAGATATATTAATAAGCCTTGAATTTAGGGTTATCTTATCATCAACGGTCAACGTTGATTTTCAAGGGTTACCCTACAATCAATGGTCAAAATTGATCCTTAAAGGTTACCCTACAATCAACGGTTAGCATTGATTCTTAAAATTTAGAGTCAATAATCAACACTGACTCCTAAAATTTAGGGTCAACGGTTAATGGTCAATGGTCAACATTGACTCCTAAAATTTAGGATCAACAGTCAAGATTAATCCAAATGTTCGTTGCAAATAATAGTACTATGAATTGAACATTGATTATATCTATATACTTCTTCATGTCTTAATAATTTATTTATTTATCTTTCTTTATGACACTTAATTAGTAAGTTTCTGTCATTAACATACATTATAGTTTTAGAAATGTTAAAGCAATAAGGAGTGAGATTGAGGTTCAAGAAAATTTATAAGATACTTTTACCTAAAATTCATTACTTTAAGGTAATTTTGTTTAAGATGTTTTTTATAATGATCCTTTGCGCTAAGCAATTTCAAAAATGATAACTTATTTGATTTTTATTATTATTACTATAATTGTTACTATTATAATTATTATCACTATTTGAAAATAGAAAATTTTAAAAGGCCTCAAAAAAAGTCCAAAGTTTGATTTAATCAAAAGTTAGCTATGGAAATAAAAGAATTCTTCTTTTTTTTTTGTTAAAAAAATGGTCAACACTAGTCAAGGTGTTTAAGGCCAATCAAAGCCAATCTAAAGTTAACCACTAAAGCTTGTTTGAAGCCAACCAAACCAATCAAAGCTGATCAAACCAATTTAAGTCAATTAAACTAGTGATTATTGGTCAAAGATGACCAAAAAAATCAAAGCTAGTTTAGTTGGCAAAAAAAGAAAAAGGTGAAGGATCCTTTTTCCAAACCAAATCTCAAATTCTTATCTCTTTTTAACTTTAATTTCATAAGACCCTCACTTTTTCTCTCCCTTTTTCTCTTTTCACCGACTCCCCTCATATTTTCTTTTTTGTTTTTGTTTGAAGCCTCCATGGGCTTGAATTTGGGTATTTTTTTATTGTAGGAGTTAGGCTTAGTCCTTAAAAATTGCCATTTTTATTGTTTTTAAGACCTTTAAAATTTTAAAAAAAGGACCGTCATTAATGGTAAGGTTTGCCAACCTTAAATGAACATATAGGGGATGTGAATAGATCAATTAACTTAAGATGAATCGACCAATAGAGGTCTTAGTTGCCTTGGCCAATAAAAATGGTGTGTACATTAAAAATGGCAATATGGGGGTGTTGTTTATTTTTGCATGATACACATATTTTGAGGCTATTTGTTAGCATACAGTTGATGGAAAATTATAGATTAGTAGATGGTGATCTCGATGACGGTGTTAGCCTATTTTCCAACAATAGCTTTAACACTAATGAGCCTAAAACAAGCCTTCGACAACCACTTTAAAGCAAATTTTTATGGTGCTTCCTTTTTTTGTTTTATGTTTTTTTCCATTATTAATCTCTTAAGTGTTGTTATGTACTATTGTGTTAGGTGATGGATTTAAAAAAAAAGATTAAAAAAGAAAAGTTAGGGTTTAATTTGAAATTGAGATTTTTTTTTGGGGCATGGTAGTGTTATTAGAACTAGGTTTAGAGCAGATATGAGGTGCTAAGTTAAGTTGCCTAGTTTAATCGAGTTAACTCAGATTTGACTAGGTTTACTCTCCACTTTATGTTGTTTAATCAAGAAAGCAATCCCTTTTATAGGTCTTCTAAATGGTTAAGAGTTATTATGTCATTGGTTAATTAAGAATATATTATTTCATCATTAATTTATTATTATTGACTACTTATAAATAAGTATAAAGAGTTAATCACTACTTCTAGTTAGTTAAAGATAACATGGATAAGTATTTGGCTTGAATTAGTCTTATTCTAAGTTATTTTGTTGAGCCCATCTTTGATGGCTAATGTTAGATTTATTGTCAATACCATCTCACACAGTTATATGTGTTGATTTGATGTTGTGAATGCCATTAAAATGTAGTGAGGTCATTGGGAGAAACTGATGATGATCAACCTTGGTGTTGAGGAGTCAATGTTGACCGTGACCCTAAATTTTAAATGTCAAAATTGACCATTGACCTTAAATTTTAGGACTCAAATCTGATTGTTAATTATAGGGCAACATGTGGGAATTAACAATGACCATTGATGATCGTGTAGCCTTAATCTCAAGGCTTTATAAATACCCCTATGCGTCTTGCAAGAAGGGTATGTACTGCAGAATTTTGAGAAAGTCAGCCAAAGGAGAGAGAACTGCAAGCCTAAAGGCAAAGAGAGGCAGTAAGGCAGTTGGCCAAGGAGAGAAAGAAAGAGGGCAAGTCAGCCAGCCAAGGAGAGTGTAGCAACCACCAAAGAGATGCAGTAAGATAGCCGGCCAAGGAGAATGTAGCAGCCAACCAAAGACGAAAGAAAGAGAGCAAGGTAGCCAGCCACTAGTACCAGCAAACACCATTAAGACAACCACCCGCATTAGCAAAAACCACCAAGGTAGCCACCTGTACCAGCAAACCACTAAGGCAGCAGCTGGCAGGAGGTGGAGCAGCATCCAATCGGAGGTGAAGTAGCAACAGAAGGGTCCGGTATCAGAAAACCACCAAGGCAGTAGCTGGTAGGAGGTGGAGTAGCAGCAAAAAGGTCTTGCACCAATAACCAACATATAGACAATAGCGGCGTGAGAAGAAAGCTGCAGCACATAGGGATAGCAACAGTGGCATGAGCAGACAGCAGCAGCATCTGTTGATAGCAGCAGTGGGGCGAGCAGATAACAGCAGCGTGGGTAGAGAGCAGCAATAGCACAAGTAGACCGTAGCAGTGCGCTCAATTAGCAAGAACAGCGTGTATAGACAGCAGCAACGCGCACAGACAGTAGGAACAGTATGTGTGGTCAACAGCCATAGTGCATGTGAACAATAGGATGAGTACATGCGGAGTGCGTGTGGCAATAGTAGTAATGCAAGTGGACAATAGCAGCTACGAGTGTGAATAGCAGGAGTAGTGCATACGGAGTGTGTGCAGACAGTAGTAGTAGCGACAACCCGTGCGAACAGCATTAGCAACGTGCACAAATAGTAACAGTAGCGCATGCAGACAGCATTAGCAGTACGCACAGACAGCAACGGCACCACGCGCAAACAACAGGACTAGTACACACGAATAGCAACGGCAGTGCATGCGGATAGCATAGGCAGTGCTCACGGACAGCAACAGCAATGAATATAGATAGCATTAGTATCACGCACAAGCAACACCAACAACGGGGGCGGCAACACCAGTAGTGAAGGAAGGAGAAGATCCATATTCTGTTCTAGCATTCTGTACACATTGAATGATCGTTCTACAAGAAAGGTTTTACCATGAACTCTTGATAAATTTATTGAAAAATTGGGTGGGATACTCTTAGAGTGATCGAGAGATCTTGTAAATGGTTAAAGAGTAGTCTTTCCACAGGTGGTGAAGGAGTGATCCTTCCACAACATTATTGTATCCCTTGATAGTAAGAGTGCATTGTGTGATTTAGGAGGGATCCTATCACATCGTGGACATAACTCACACATTGTGGGTGAACCACATAAAAATTGTCGTGTGTTCTTGGGTGCTTGCGCATTGATTTTTTAGTCATACGATCGCACTCACATAAAGGAGAAAAAAAAATTGAATCATTGGCTCTAACAAGCCACAGAGGTTAAATCTGGATCGATTTGTAAAATGTGCATATCTCACACTAATTCACCCTTGTTCTCAATGTGAGACCTAAAACGGTCCTCATCAAGTGGTATCAGAGCCAGTTCTTCTGTTGATCCAAATTTTTTGCTTTGAAGTGAAGTTGTACATTATTGTGTGAGTTTTTATTTCTACTACTACTTGAGATCATAAATAGCATGAACAATGTTAATAGCAAGGGCATCTCTACATTTAATAAACAGAATTATCAGTTACGGAAGAATAGAATGCTCCTATATCGATGTCCCTTGGTCTTGATGTGTTTGAGTCAGCTGTTAATGGCTTCATCCCTATTGCTGAAGGTAATCCTATGACACCAACTAATAAGAAGAACTTTAAGTGTGATAGAAAGACGAGAAATGCCTTATATGCCTCCCTATCAGATAAAGAATTCACCAAGGTAATGGGGTGCAATACAAACAAGCAAATCTGGGACAAACTAAAGAACATTTATGAAGGAGACAAGGTTGTGAAGGAAGCCAGGCTATAAATCTAAAGGAGCAGATTCAAAGACATGAAGATGCAAAATGATGAGACTGTGGATGTGTTCTTCACAAAAGTCAATGAAATTGTGTGCTCCATCAAAGGCTATAGAGAGGAGATCCATGATGCCACTGTGGTAAAGAAAATACTTAGAATCTTGCCAGAAGCTTATAACACCAAAGTCTCTTTTATAAAAGATAAAGATCTAGATAAGTTGCCCTTAGATGACTTGCACAACATATTAGTGGCTTATGAAATGAGAATAGCCCCAATCAAAAAAGAAAAATTGTCTAAGGCAGTGAATAAGCTAGCCTTCAAGGCAATAAAGAAGTTAAGGATTAAAGACCAAAAAGAGGAATCCGTTAGTAGCTTTGGAGAAGAAGATGATGATACTAAATTGGACGACGTCATGACATACATCACCAACAATATAAGGAAAGGAAAAAGGAAGTACAAGGGAAAACTGCCCTTGAAGTGATTTAGCTATGGAGCAATTGGGTACTTTACCATGGACTGCCCAAAGAGAAGAGAAGCAAACAGTAAGGATGATGATAAGCTAGTCTTAAGGAGTAGGACAAAGCAATCTAGCTACTCTAAAGTTGGAAATTCAGGTGCCAAAGGAAAAAAGAAATTCTTCATATCCAAAAAAAAAAGAATTTTAAGAGCAAGCTAGATAAAGAGGATTTTGAAGAAGTTAATGATGGTTCTGATGATGAGGCTGCAATGGATGTATTGGTCGCTCAAACAAATGATGATCAAGACTCTTTAAGTGATGAGGAATCAACAAAAAAGGATGAGGATGAGTTAGTGTAGCAACTTGAGAATGAATTGAGAGCTTGTTTACACAAAAACAACAAGCTGAAAAAAGAGGTAAAACATTCAAGAAGCTGTATGAAAATTCTGCTATTGATGAATCTAATCTCCAGGTGAAAGAAAAGGAGTTTGAAGCAAAAGAAAAGGAGTACTTAAAGAGGATTGAGGAGCTGATTGTACTTGAGGTAGAGCAAGGAAAGATATATAAAGATCTTGGTGCTAAGGTGATTGCACAAGAGTAAGAGGTGCTGATTTTGCAAGCAAAGCTCCACAAGGTCGAGTTCAACCTAAAGAAGCATGAAGAAAGCTTTATACAGGCCATGGAAGTAAAAGGAGAGTCATCATCAGCAAATGCCATTAAGGAGGATGCTACCAAAAAGTTAAATGAGTGTCTAAGCAATCAAAGACCTCATTCCATGGGGAAGACAGGACTTGGCTACATTAAAAAAGGCAAGTGAGAAGGTAGAAGAAAAGAAGAAAATTGTGTTTATGGTTGAAATCAAGCACAATGATGTGATGGAAAAAAAAGACTAACCAAAGTTAAAATGAGTTAGGAAAGATATGGTAGAGACTCCCACCCATAAGAGATATGGACTTGGTTAAAGAAGAAAATCTAAATTCAAAGGATTTTACTAGAGCTGTGGTAAGTATGGGCATAAGGCTAATGCTTATTCGAATACTTGACCTATAATGAAGAGGAATGTGACGCAAGAGTCTAGGGGGAGACTCTATCAAGAAAAGAGATAGTCTCAAGTGGAAAGAAGTCATATTCCACTGAGGAATAGATTTGATGTGTTGGAAGAAATTTATGGAAGATGCGAAAAGGCTGCACCCATTATTGAGAATTGCTTGACATTACTGCCTGGTCAAAGAGTACAAAGGAGAACACCCACACATGTTCCCACATTCGACCAAACATTGCTGCCCGGTTAAAAAGTGCAAAGGAGAACACCTACACATGCTTCCATATTCGGCTAAAGAAGAAAAAGAGGAAGAGAAATGTCTATGGTTGTAGAAATAGCCTTAAAAGCTTCCAAGAAAGAAAATTCATAGATCCTAGATAGTGTCTACTCTTCACATATGATAGGAGACTCTAAGATGTTTAAGGAAGTAGTAAAATATAATAAAGGATCAGTCAAATTTGGCAATGATGGTGCCTCAAAGATTAAAGGTATTGGTACTACTGAAATTAGTGCAAAAAAGCTGAAATCAAAGAAAGTGTTTTATATTAAAGGGTTAAAACACAATCTCATTAGTGTTAGCTAGCTTTATGATGATGGATATGAAGTTACTTTCAACAAGAATGGTTGCACAGTAAAGAGACTAAGAGATGGTACTATCCTTACTAAAGGTGAAAGAACAAATGGAAACTTAGTTTCCATAAGCAAGAACACATACTACATGAGAACTAAAGATAAGAATTTGTTCTAACATAGGAAACTAGGACATCTTAAACAAAAGAGGCTAAACTTAAGTATTCAGCCATCTCCTAGAGGTTGAGGTATCCTCTAACCCTTCTCCCTTTCCCTTTTTTATTATTCTTCAGATTTGTTGTCAAAGGGGGAGATATTTTTCATAAATCCAAAGATATTATATATTGATAAAAATGGGAAGTAGCTTGATGGATAAAAGGGGAGAAGCAAAAAGGGGGAGTTAAACTAGGTTAAAAAAGATGCATGTTTTAGGGGGAGTTGTGAATGATAATGCGGGGCGAGCAGTAAATGTCGACAATTGTTATATGTGCATTGTTAGATTTAATGTGTTGCTAACAAATCCAAAGGGGGATATTGTTGAGCCCATCTTTGATGGCTAATGTTGAATTTGTTGTCAACACCATCTCATAAGGTTATATGTGTTAATTTGATATTGTGAATGCCATTGAGATGTAGTGAGGTCATTGGGAGAAACCGGTGATGACAGGTCAACCTTAGTGTTAAGGAGTCAATGTTGATTGTGACCCTAAATTTTAGGGGTCAAGATTGATCGTTGACCGTTGATCATTGATCCTAAATTTTAGGAATCAAATCTAGTCGTTGATTGTAGGGCAATATATGGAATTAATGATAACCATTGACGATCGTGTAGCCCTAATCTCAAGGTTCTATAAATAACCCTATGTGTCTTGCAAGAAAGGTATGTGCTGCAAAAAATTGAGAGAGCTGGCCAAAGAGAGAGGTGAGCGGTAAACCTAGGGAAAAGGAAAGGTGAACGGCAAAAAGGAGGCAGCCACCAAGCAAGGTGCAACTGGCCAAGGAAAGGAAGAAAGAAAGCAAGGCAGAAAGCCAAGGAGAGAGTAGTAGCCACCAAGGAAAGAAAGCAAGGCAGTCGGCCAAGGAGAGGAAGAAAGAAGGCAAGGCAGCCGACCAAGTAGAGTGCAACAGCCACCAAGGAGAGGTAGTAAGGCAACCGGCCAGGGAGAGAAAGAAAGCAGCAGCAGCATGTCTAGGAGACTTCCCAACAGTAGCAGCAGGTCTAGGAGGGTATACCAGTACCAACAACATGTCCCTGCACGTCCAGGAGGGTATACCAGCAACAGCAGACATCCTTGCACGTCTAGGAGGGTATACCAGCAACAGCACGTCCTTGCACGTCCAAGAGGGTATATTAGCACCAGCAGCACCTAAGGAGGCTTCATAGCAGCAGAAGCACACCCGAGAATCAAGCAAAAATTAGAACGTGCAGCAGTAGGTTCGGGAATCAACTAGCAAACTAGCAGCGATGCAAGAAATCTACTGCAACACGTGGGGAGAGTAGCAGTGGCATGAGAAAACTGCTGTAGTGTGTCAAAAGAGTAGCAACAGCGTGAGAAAACTACTACAGCGCACAAGAAAACAGTTACAACATGCAGAAAGAGCAACAGCGGCACAAGAAAAATTGTTGCAGCACACTAGGAGAGTAGCAGTAGTGTGAGAAAGCAGTAACAACGTGCAAGCAACAGTGGTGCAAGCCAATAGTAAAAGCAGCATGGGCGGATAGCAGGAATAGCATGTGCGGGCAGTAGCTACAGTGTGTGAAGACAGCAGCAGCAACTCGTGCAAACAGTAGGCACAGCTTGTGCAAATAAAAGGTACAACTTGTATGGATAGTAGGTAGAGCTTGTAAGGGCAATGGCTGTCAGCTTGTACGGACAGCAGGCACAACTTGTGCGAACAGCGAGCACAATGCACATGGACAGCGGGCACAGAAAGCACGGACAATGGGCGCAGAGAGCATAGATAACGGGCATAGCACGCGCAAACAGCAACTGTAGAGTGCGCAGACAGCCGGTGCAAAGAGCACGGATAACAGGCATAGCATGCATAGACAATAAGAGTAAGGATAAAAGGCGTAGAGAGTGTGGACAGCAGGCGTAAAGAACACAGACAACAGGAGTAGTGCGTGCAAATAGCAAGCATAGTGCATGGACAGCAGGCACAGCGCATGTAGATAGTAGGTGCAACGTGTGCGGACAGCAGGAGTGTGGACAGTAGGCATAGTATATGTGGATAACAGGCAGCAACAACAACACATGTAGAAAGCATTAACAACACACGCGGACAACAGCAAACAGACATAGCAGCCTGTACAGACTGTATTAGCAACGCGTGCAGACAATAGCGAAAGCACGCACAGACAGCATTAGCAGCATGCATAGACAGCAGCAACAACACATACGGACAATGATAGTAGCACGTTGAAACGCCCTAGAATATTCTGGGGAAGTCTAGAGGCTTACTAGGACCCCACCTTATTCTAGAATTCTTATCTTATTGTAATGTGTGCCTTATCTTCTTATAATGTGTGCCTTATCTTCTTGTAACGCTTAGAGTGATAGACACCGTTAGATCAAACAGATCTCAACCATCCATTTAGAAGGTAGAGTTGTATATAAAGGGGAGTAGCCCCAAGGGTAGAGGCATCCAATTCACTTGTATTCTCTCTCAAGTATAATATAGTGTTTCCTTTCTCTCATCATTCTCTCTTGTGTTTTCCATAGTGCTCTACTTTCTCTTCACTATCCAAGGGGGAAGGCTGACTTAGCTTCTACGAAGGGCGTAGGAAGAGCTAAGTGCCGCACGGTCGTGAAGAAAATTCGTACGTCCGTGACAACGTGCTAACAAAAATAGTAGCACATGCTAGCGGTGATAGTAGAACGTGCAGGTAGCAACAGCAGCGTGTGCAAGTAGAAATAGCAGCAAGTCTGGCAACTTGCAATAGTGAAAAAAGAAAGCATACTCAGCAGAAGGTCCAGCAGCTTGCAGTAGTAGAGGAGAAACGTACCTGGCAGCAAGTCTGATAGCTTGTAGCAGCCAAGGAGAAAACCTGCTTGGCAATAAAAGAGAGATCTTGCTAAGGCAGCGGGTGAGACAACACTGGTAGCGAAGGAAGGAGAAGATCTATATTCTGCTTTAACAATCTGTACACATTGAGTGATCATTCTTTAGGAAAGGTTTTTCTATAAACTCTTAATAATTTGTTAAACAATAGGGTGGGATACCCTTGAAGTGATTGGGAGATCATTGTAAGTGGTTAAGGAGTGATCCTTCCATAACCAAATTGTATCCTTTGATAACAAGAGTGGATTGTGTGATTTAAGAGGGATCCTATCACACCGTGGACGTAGCTCACATATTGTGGATACACCACGTAAAAACTGTCGTGTGTGCTTCGGTGCTTGTGCATTGATTTATATTCATATTGTCGCGCTCACTTAAAGGAGAAAGATAAAAAAATGGATCGGCTGTAACAAGCCATAGAGTTTAAATCTGAATCGATTTGTAAAAATGTCATATCTCACACTGATTCACCCCCCTCTTAGTGTGAGACCTAAAACGGTCCTCATCAAGTGGTATCAAAGCCGGTTCCTCTGTTGATCCAATTTTTTTGCTTTAA
Source organism: Ceriops tagal (assembly GCA_021533255.1). Taxonomy (NCBI): domain Eukaryota; kingdom Viridiplantae; phylum Streptophyta; class Magnoliopsida; order Malpighiales; family Rhizophoraceae; genus Ceriops; species Ceriops tagal. The sequence continues at coordinate 5,354,107 of CM038610.1, read as the reverse complement.
AATGAGGTTGTGCATTGTTGTGTGAGTTTCTATCTCTACTGTTGGTTGAGATCATGGATAGCTTGAATAGTGTTAATAGCAAGGGCATCCCTACATTTGACAGATAAAATTATCAGTTATGGAATAATAAGATGCTCCCATATCTTATGTCCCTTGGTCTTGATGTGTTTAAGTTTGCTGTTAATGGAGTCATCCCTATTACTGAAGGTAATCCTATGATACCAGATGATAAGAAGAACTTGGAGTGTGATGGAAAGGCAAGAAATGCTTTATACGCCTCTCTATTAGATAAAGAATTCACTAAGGTAATAGGGTGCAACATAGCCAAGCAAATCTGGGACAAACTGAAGAACATCTATAAAGGAGACAAGGTTGTAAAGGAAGCCAAGCTACCAAATCTAAAAGAGCATATTCGAAGACATAAAGATGCAAAATGATAAGACTGTAGATACATTCTTCACAAGAATCAATGAGATTGTGTGCTACATCAGAGGCTATAGAGAGGAGATCCACGATGTCACTTTGGTAAGGAAAATACTTAGAACCTTGATAGAAGCTTACAACGCCAAAGTCTCTTCCATAGAAGATAGAGATTTAGATAGGTTGCCTTTAGATGACTTGCATAGCATATTGGTGGCTTATGAAATAAAAATAGCCCTAATGAAGAAAGAAAAAAAGTCTAAGGTGGAGAAGGAGTTGACCTTCAAGGCAATGAAAAATTTAAAGATTAAAGACCGAGAAGAAAAATCCAACAACAGCTCTAGAGAAGAAGATGGAGATCCTCAATTGGATAAAGTTTTAATGCATATCACCAACAATATGCGGAAAGGAAAAGGGAAGTACAAGGGAAAACTACCCTTGAAATGCTTTAACTGTGGAGACATAGGGCACTTTGTCGTGGACTGCTCAAAGAGAATAGAAGCAAGCAGTGATGATGATGTTGAGCTTACCCTAAGGTGAAGAATAAAGAAATCTAGCTATTCTAAAGTTGAAAATTCAAGCGCCAAAGGAAAAAAGCAATTCTTCAAATCCAAAAGAAGAAATTATTTGAGCAAGCTGGATAAACAGGATTCTGAAGAAGTTGATGATGATTCTAATGATGATGTTGCAAAGGATGTGCTGCTCGCTTAAGTAAATGATGATAAAGAATCTTCAAGTAAGGAGGAATCAACAGAAGAGGAAGAGGATGAGTTGTTGCAGCAACTTGAGAATGAGTTTAGAGCTTGTTTGTGAAAAAATAGCAAGTTGGAAAAAGAGGTAAAGCATCTTAAAAAGCTATATGAAAATTTTGTTGTTGATGAATCTAATCTTTAGGTAAAAGAAAATGAGTTTGAAGCAAAAGAAGAGGAGTACTTAAAGAGGATTGAGGAGCTAATCATACTTAAGGTTGAGCAAGGCAATATATACGAAGATCTTGGCACTAAGGTGATTGCACAAGAGCAAGAGGTGCTGATTTTACAAACTAAGCTTCACAAGGCCAAGTCCGAGCTAAAGAAGCATGAAGAAAGCTTTTTGTAGGCCATGAAAATGAAAGGAAAGTCATCATTAGCAAGTGTCATCAAGGAGGATGCTACCAGAAAGTTAGATAAGTGTCTAAGTAATCAAAGATCTCATTCCATGGGAAAGAAAGGACTTGGCTACATTGAGAAGCCGAGTGAGAAGGTAGAAGAAAAGAAGAAAATTGTGTTTGTGAGGCAAGAGTCTAGGGGGAGACTTTGTCAAGAAAGGAGACAGTCTCAGGTAGAAAGAAGTCATATTCCACTGAAAAACAATTTTGATTTACTGGGAGAGATCTGTAAAAGATGTGAAAGGGTTGGACACACTGCTGAGGATTGTTTGACATTGCTACCCAGTCAAGAAGTGCAAAGGAGAACACGCCAACCATTGTTGCTCGATTAAAGAGTGGATAAGAGAACACCTATACATGCTCCCACATTCGGCCAAAGAAGAAAAAGAGGAAGAGAAATGTCTATGGTTATGGAAGTAGCCTTAAAAGCTTCTAAGAAAGAAAAACCATGGATCCTCGATAGTGTCTGCTCTTCACACATGACAGGAGACTCCAAGATGTTGAAGGAACTAGCCAAATATGATTAAAGGTCCATCAAATTAGGCAATGATGGTGCCTTAAAGATTTAAGGTATCAATGCTGATGAAATTGGTGCAAAAAAGCTGAAATCAAAGAAAGTGCTTTATATTGAAAGGCTAAAACACAATCTTATCAGTGTTAGCCAACTGTGTGATGATGGACATGAAGTTACTTTCAACAAGAGTAGCTGCACAGTAAAGAGATTAAGAGATAATGTTGTCCTTACTAAGGGTGAAAAAACAAATGGAAACTTATATCAAGTTTCCAAAAGCAAAAACACATGCTACATAAGCATTAAAGATGAGAATTTGTTATGGCATGGAAGATTGGGACATCTTAGGCAAAAGAGGTTGAACTTAAGTATTCAGCCATACTCTAGAGGTTGAGGTATTCTCTAACCCCTCTTCTATTTTTCTTTGAATTTGTTAAAGGGGGAGATATTTTGCATAAATCCAAAGAAAGGGTATACTGATAAAAAAAGGGAGTAGCTTGATGGATAAAGGGGAAGAAGTAGACAAGGGGAGTAGCAAGTGATGCAAGTTTCAAGGGGGAGCCAAATGACTTTGTGTAGGGGATGATATATATGGTTGGATTTAATGTGTTGCCAATAAATCCAAAGGGGGAGATTGTTGAACCCATCTTTGATGGTTAATGTTAGATTTGTTGTCAACACCATCTCACATAGTTATATGTGTTGACTTGATATTATGAATGCCGTTGAGATGTAGTGAGGTCATTGGCAGAAACTGGTGACAACAAGTCAACCTTAGCATTAAGGAGTCAATGTTGATCGTGACACTAAATTTTAGGAAGTTAATGTTGACCATTAACCCTAAATTTTAGGAATTCAATCCAACCATTGATTGTAGGGCAACATATAAGAATTAACGATGACCGTTAATGATCATGTAGCCCTAATCTCAAGGCTCTATAAATACCCCTATATGTCTTACAAGAAGGGTATGTGCTACAGAAAATTGAGAGAGCTAGCCAAGAAGAGAGGTGAACGACAAACCTAAGGAAAAAGAGAGGTGAACGACAAAGAGGAGGTAGCCATCAAGCAAGGTGCAACAGGCCAAAGAAAGGAAGAAAGAAGGCAAGGTAACTGACCAAGGAGAGGAAGAAAGAAGGCAAGGCAGCTGGCCAAGGAGAGTGCAGCAGCCACTAAGGAGAGGCAACAAGGTAGCCAACCAAGGAGAGAAAGAAAGCAGCAACAACACATCCAAGAGACTTCCCAGCAACAACAGCAGGTATAGGAGGGTATACCAGCACCAGTAACACATCCTACACGTCCAGGAGGGTATACCAGCAGTAGCAGACATCCCTGTAAGTCCAAGATGGTATACCAGTATTAGCAGCATGTTCCTACACATCTAGGAGGGTATACCAGCAGTAGTACCACGTCATTGCATGTCCAAGAGGGTATACCAGCACCAGCAGCACCTCAGGAGACTTCCTAACAACAGGAGCATGCCCGAGAATTGAGCAAAAAATTAGAACATGTACAGCATGTCCGGGAATCAACCAACAAACAAGTAGCGGTGTGAGAAATTTGTTGCAGCGCACGGAGAGAGCAGCAACAATGCAAGAAAACTACTGCAACACACAGGGAAAGCAACAGTGGCGCAAGAAAACTGCTGCAATGCACTAGGAGAGCAGCAACGGTGCAAGAAAACTGTTGTAGCACACGAGAAGAGCAGCAATGGTATGAGAAAACAGTTGCAATGCATGGGGAGAGCAACAATTGCACGAGAAAAACTGTTGCACCGGGCTAAGAGAGCAGCAATGACACAAGAAAGCAGTAACAGCGCGCACAAACAACAACGGCAGTGCAAGCCGATAGCAAGAGCAACACGCGTGAATAACAGGAATAGCGTGTACAAATAGTAGTCGCAGTGCGTGCATGCGGACAGCAGCAATAGTTTGTGCAAACAACAGGTATAGCTTGTGCAAACAACAGGTATAGCTTGTGCAAACAGCAAGCACAACATGTGCAAGCAGAAGGCAAAGCTTGTGTGGACAACATGTAGAGCTTGTAAGGGCAGCAGCTATCAACTTATGCGGACAGCGGGCACAGCTTGTGTAGACAGCCGGCACAGCTTGTGCAAATAGCGAGCACAGTGCACACGGACAGCCAGCATTGAGAGTGCGGATAGCAGGTGCTCAGTGCGTGTGTACAGCAGGCACAGAGAGCACGAATAGTGGGCACAATGCGTGCGGATAGCAGGCGTAGAGCTCGCAAACAGCGGATGTAGAGAGCACGGATAGTAGGCACAGTGTACGCAGACAACAAGCATAGTGCACGAGGACAGAAGGTGTAGAGAGCATGGACAGCAAGCGCAATGCATGCGAACAGTAGGCGCAGTGCGTGCGGACAACAGGTGCAGCGTGTGCAGACAACAGGAGTGCAAACAGCAAGCACAACTCGTGTGGATAGCAGGCAGCAACAACAGCACATGCAGAAAGCATTAATAGCACAAATAGACAACAACGAACAGACGCAGCAGCCTGTACAAACTACATTAACAACGCATGTGGACAGCAGCTACAGCGCTCACGAACAGCATTAGCAACATGTGCAAGCAGCAATAGCAGCAGGTCTAGTAGCTTGCAGTAGCAAGAGAAGAAAGCATGCCCAACAGAAGGTCCAACAACTTGCAGCAACAGAGGAGTAAATGTACTAGGCAACAAGTCTGGTAACTTGCAGCAACGATGGAGAAACTATGCCTTATAGCATGAAGTTCCCAACTTCTCCCTAGGATCTACTAGTTTGTGATACTGAGAGGAAGGGTGAATCAATATCACCACAATTCACAATTTGCAGGTAAGTGAACAACTTCAACCTCTTCTTAAAAGTAAACTCTTTCTCAGACTTGACTAAGGTAGATCTATTGCTACCTACTAATCACAATAGTTCCCAAAGTCACCTTTCAGACACCTTGCCTAATAGACAATTTGGATGTTCTTGTTTAGGTCTTTGTTAGGTTATGGGTTGGCTAATACTTTAGCTGCATTCACAACTCAATTCAAAACACAGAATATAAAGCAAATTAAGGACACACGAGATTTATGTGGTTCCATCAACGTGACGTACATCCACGATGGTAGGAACTCTCCCTTACCGAGACTATCCATTATACTTGAGAATTCCAGTTGCAATGGATGTCTTAATCTTCTGCTCCTTTCACTATTGCAATTACTAAGCAAGTACAATACAAAAAGTGTCACTTATTGTGTCTACCCTTCATCTAGCTTGTCTTGCCTCTATTGAATTGAAAGGCTGCTCCACTGCCACTTTGAAGTTCACCGCAACGCTCTCTAACCTCTCTTGAAGAAATTTAAAAATACGTTGAGTTCTTTCAATGCTTCACCAAATTTTTTCTCTACATTGTTTTACACAACTCTGCTTTCACCGTCTCACAGTCTCACCCGTCTCCTTGCCCCATAATCTCACTGTTTCACGCCTCACTTGTCCGTTTCTCTCTCTCTTGCTGTCCAGCCGGATTTCTCTCTCTTACCGCTAGATTTCTCTTTTTTACCGCTGAATTTCTCTCTCTTACCGTCTAGCCAGATTTCTCTCACCGTCCAGCCAGATTTCCTTTGTTCTGCCAACAGTCTCTCTCTCTCCATCCGCCCCTCTTTGGTCGTTCCAGATTTTCTCTCCTTTTCCCTTATTTGGCTGTATTTTCTCTCTCCTTCCCGTCGACTCCTCTGTTCTGGCCGTATACCTCTTTTCTCTCTCTTCTAACAGCTGTCTCAATTTTTCTCTCTTTCTCTCGTGTTTGGCCGACCGTTGGTGTGCCGATGGTGTGTCGTTCCTTTGTCGTCCATTCTCCTCTTTGGCCATGTCAAATTTTCTCTCCTTCCCCTGTTCTACCGTCGGCTCACTTGGTTGGCCAAATAGGACTTTGCCGTTTCGCTCTTCCGGTCTGACGTCTAGTCGTCCAGCCCCTTCAGCCATCTCCTCTTTTCTCTATTTTTGCTGACTGTATCTCTCTCTTCTATGGCTGTCTCTCGACCTCTGTTCTTCGTTTAGCCTGGCCGTCTCCCCTTTCTCTCTCTCTCGACGGTTGTTCTTCGTTCAGCCCAGCCGTCGACCGTCTCCTCTTTCTCTCTCTCTCTCGACGGTTGATTTCTTTGTTGTCATCGGTTTCTCCTTCCGCCAGTCTGCTCCAATTTAGCCAATTTTCGTTTTCTCTTCTTCTTCCGTCAACGGCTATACTGTTCACTATAGCTACACCGATTTGCTCAATTTGCTGACCACTTCTTTTCTATTTTGCCGTCCCCTGTTCTGTCGTTCGTTTACCGTCGGTGTGCTTTGGCCGTATGTTGTATTTTTCTGTTTTTTCTATTTGGCCGTCCACACATTTTTGTGTTTTGCCATGTATTCAATTGTGTTGGCCTTACCTTAGTTTTGTCTTCTAAGGTCTTTATATACTCTCTTCCATGAAATCCTAATAGGGCTTACGTGGCGGATTTACATTCTTGCCCTTACGCGACGAATTTACTTTCTTTCCCCTCCATGTGGCTTTACTTTTACTTTCTTCCACACTTAAACCTAGTTGATAACAATTACAACACATACAAGGCTGTGGGAACAACAATCTCCCCCATTGTAATTGTTGGCAACACTCATAACAAAAGCCACTATGCAGCAGTTTCAACTCCCCCTAAATATACACTCCCCCTATACTGTTGCTTCTTTCCCCCTTTACCAACCAATTACAAATCTAAAAAACTCGCAAAGTGGAGATGGAGGATTCACCTGAACTTCAGGCTTAAGGGGGCATTTGCACAGATAGACTCAATCTATGCTTTTCAAACAGCTCTGTGGATAGGGATTTAGTTAGATCTTGTGTAGCCTCTTCAACAGATTTACGTTCAACTTGTGAGAGTAAAGCAGTAGCTCCCACAATTCTTCTTCTTGTTGTAACTCCTGCTGATGGGTCACCTATGATCTGATTTTCTTGATGAGCACTGATCCATGTTTTCTTTGGCTTTTTTTCTTGCACAGTCTTAGTTACAAGAGGATTTCTTTCTTCATCAATCACATACAAGTTTCCAGCTGTTCTCTTCCCAACTGCAATAGTATTGCCTTCTTTACTCTTTGCCTAGCAACCTGTTTTTGTGAATATTACCTTATGGTCTTCATTACATAGTTTGCTGACAGATGCTAGATTATATCTGAGTCCTTCAACGTGCAGAACATCTTTCAGCTTTCCTCTTCCAATGTTTACTGACCCCTGACCATTGATGTTGAGTGAATCATCATTACCAAACTTGACTCTACCTTCTCTTGATTTGTTTAGCTTTGATAATTTATTCTTGTCTCCCGTCATGTGCGAAGTGCATCCACTATCAAGGATCCACTGCTTATCCTTGCAATCAGCCTTTAGTGCAATTTTAGCTATATTAGCCACCTCCCTTTTTGCTCTATATTCCTTCTTTTGAACTAGCTGGAAGATAGCTTTCTCCTTTTTCTTAGCTTTGACTTTATCGCTTGTTTTCACTGTGCCATTAAGTGCCTTCTCTTGCTCAGGGAGAAGTATCATGCATCTCTTGGCATTATGGCCATCCTGCCCGCACCTTTCACACCGTTCCAAGTCTACCAATACAGCAAACTTGTTCTTTGAAACCATTGGTTTGGGCTTCCACCAACACTCCTTGTCAATGTGTCCTTGCCTTTTACAGTATGTGCAAGAACTCACGACAGGTGTTCTCCTCTGAATTTTGTATTGTCTCCCCCAGTATGCAGCATCGTATCTTCTCAAGTTGAAGACATATACTGGCCTTCTCCACCAATAGTTACTCGCTTTATGACCTTAAACTCCACAATAAAGGCAATGACCTTAAAACTCCCTCTTCTTGGGTCTGATCACAGCTTGTCTTCTTCTGTTCATCACTTGCTGTGTAGGCAAAGTAGCTGGCTTCTTTGCTTGTGTGACTTTCATTTCAGTCACTTTCTTCTCCTTCTTCTGTTAAGCCGTAGCTCTCTATTGGCTGACTTTCTTTTCTTCCTTCTTGTTTGCCACCCTAGATTGCTTCTTCAGATCTTCTTTATTCTCAGTTATCTTCTTCTGAGTCACAACCTTCTCTTTCAACTTCTGTGGCACATTCTTATTTTCTTTAGCCAATGCAACCTCAAATTGCTGCACTTTCTCTACATTCTTCTCTCCTTTTGCAGAACTTGTTTCTCCTATCATTTCAAGCTTCTGCAAGTTCTCTTTGCTACTTTTGAGTTGTTGCTGAAGTCTCAGCAACTCTTTCTCTATTTCTTCAATTTTTGAAGCCCTTGAGCCAAGCTCTACTGTAAGGTCTTCACATATTTTGATCTGTTCTTCAAATCTTCTCTTCAAGTCAATATGTTCAGCCCTTATTTCATCCTTTTGACTTTTAGCTTCCTCAGACATTGCTTCAACTTGTTTTATGTAAGCCTCCAACCTTTTTATGATTCTGCCACTTCTGATTATCTCCTTTGAAGCTACATCTAACTCAGTTTCAGGATCTAGTTCTTCTTCATCAACCTCCTCTTCCTCTTCAAAGGTTGAACTACCATCTTGAGCTGATGCCATAAAAGCCTGCTCATCTGATGATTCTTCATCTTCCTCCTCATCAGCTTCTTTTATCTGACTCACATAACTCTTGAATAAGCCTCTCTTCTTCCTCTATGGGTTGACAATCTTCTTACTAGACTTCTTTGATTTGAATGATGATCTTCTCTATCTTGAATTCTGCTCATCATCACCATCCTTATCTTCATCATCAAGTTTCACTTTGCATTGAGAAGCAAAGTGTCCAGTCTGCCCACAGCGATAACATCTCAAGGACAACTGTCCTTTTCCCTTCTTAGACCCCTTCTTGAATTTCCTTGTGAAGTAAGCCAATACTTACCTTCACTTTCTTCCTCATCATCATCATCATCCTCATTAGATGATTCTTCCTCTTCTTTTATCTTCAAGTGTTTCATAGCTTTGAAAGCTACCTCCTTTAATACCTTTGAGGTTGAGGAGCTCTCAATTGACTTTATTCTCATCTCATATGCAATGAGATTGCACTGGAGATCATACAGAGACATAGAATTGAGATCTCTACTCTCCTCTATGGCTGCTACCTTTGAGGTAAACCTCTTAGGTAGAATTCTCAGAATTTTCTTCACAATAGATGAGTCCTTCTTGTTCTTCTTATGACTTCTAAGGTCCTTTACAGCATCAATAACCCTAGTGAAGAACTCCTGGACTATCTCATTTTTTTTGCATTCTAAGAGATTCATATCTCCCCTTGAACACTTGAAGCTTGGCCTCTTTCATTCTGCCATCACCTTCATAGACTTTCTACAATCTGTCCCATATCTCCTTGGCAGATTTGCAGTCCATAACTTTAGCATACTCAGCATTTGTCAATGTTGAAATGATGACATTTGAGGCCTTCCCATTTATCTCAAACTGCCTTAACTCCTCAGGGGTTGGGTCTTTACCTTCTTCCGAAGCCACAAAACCCTTCTGTACGCATTTCACCACATTTATGCCCATGGTTGCAAATACCACTTGCATTCTTACTCTCTACATATGGTAGTTGGTTCCGTTGAAGATTGGAACCTTCTTGCTGTAAATGGTGCTAGTGCTGGTACCGGCTTCCATTTCTCAATATGCTAAACAAGTCAAACTTTTAGATCCCTTCAAACTAGTACACCAAGCTGTTAAGTTTCAAACTGGTGAACCAATGCTCTGATACCAATTGAAGTTCCTGACTCCTCCCTACGATCTACTAGTTAGTGATACTGAGAGGAGGGGTGAATCAGTATCACCACAATTCGCAATTCGCAAGTAAGTGAACAACTTCAACCTCTTCTTAAAAGCGAACTCTTTCTCAAACTTAACTAAGGTAGATCTATTGCTACCTATTAATCACAATAATCCCCAAAGTTACCTTTCAGACACCTTGCCTAATAGACAATTCGGATGTTCTTGTTTAGGTCTTTGTTAGGTTATGGGTTGGCTGATACTTTAGCTGCGTTCACAACTCAATTCAAAACATAAAACGTGAAGCAAATTAAGGATACACGAGATTTATGTGGTTCCGTCAACGTGACATACATCCATGGTGGTAGGGACTCTCCCTTACCGAGACTATCCACTATACTTGAGAATTCCAATTACAATGGATGTCTTAATCCTCTGCTCCTTTCACTATTGCAATTATTAAGCAAGTACAATACAAAGAGTGTCACTTACTGTGTCTACCCTTCTTCTAGCTTGTCTTGCCTCTGTTGAATTGAAAGGCTGCTTCACTGCCGCTTAGAAGTTCACCGCAATGCTCTCTAACCTCTCTTGAAGAAATCTGAAAGTACGTTGATTTCTTTTAATGCTTCGCTGAATTTATTCTCTACGTTGTTTCACACAACTCTGCTTTCACCGTCTCATGGTCTCACCCGTCTCCTTGCCCCTCGATCTCACTATTTCACACCTCACCTATCCGTTTCTTTCTCTTTTGCTGTCCAGCCGGATTTCTCTCTCTTACCGCCAGATTTCGCTCTCTTACCATCCAATCGGATTTCTCTCTCACTGTCCAACCGGATTTCCTCTATTCTGCCGACGGTCTCTCTCTCTTTGTCCACCCAATTTGGCCGTTCCAGATTTTCTCTCCTTTTCCCTTATTTGGCTGTGTTTTCTCTCTCCTTCCTGTCGACTCCTCTGTTCTAGCCGTATACCTCTTTTCTCTCTCTTCCTATAGCTGTCTCAATTTTTCTCCTTTTCTCTTGTGTTCTGCTGACCGTTGGTGTGCTGGTGGTGTGACGTTCCTTTGCCGTCCACTCTCCTCTTTGGCCGTGTCGGATTTTCTCTCCTTCCCCTATTCTACTGTCGGCTCACTTGGTTGGCTCAATAGGACTTTGCCATTTCGCGCTTCCGATTTGACGTTCAGTCATCCAGCCCCTTCAGCTGTCTCCTCTTTTCTCTATTTTTGCCAACTATATATCTCTCTTCTACGACTGTCTCTCGACCTCTGTTCTTTGTTCAACCCAATCGTCTCCCCTCTCTCTCTCTCTCTCTCGATGGTTGTTCTTTGTTCAACCCAACCGTCAACCGTCTCCTCTTTCTCTCTCTCTCTCTCGACGGTTGATTTCTTTGTTGTCGTCGATTTCTCCTTCTGCCGGTTTGCTCCGATTTGGCCAATTTTCGTTTTCTCTTCTTCTTCCATCAACGGCTACACTGATTTGCTCAATTTGCCGACCGTTTCTTTTCTATTTTGTCGTCCCCTGTTCTGTCATTCGCTTGCCGTTGGTGTGCTTTAGCCATATGTTGTGTTTTTCTATTTTCTCTATTTGGCCGTCCACACACTTTTGTGTTTTGCCGTGTATTCAATTATGTTGGCCTTACCCTAGTTTTGTCTTCCAAGGTCTTTATATACTCTCTTCCATGAAACCCTAATAGGGCTTACGTGGCAGATTTACGTTCTTGCCCTTACACGGCGGATTTACTTTCTTTCCCCTCCATGTGGCTTTACTTTTACTTTCTTGCACACTTAAACCTAGTTGACAACAATTACAACCCATACAAGGCTGTGGGAACAACATAGCAAGTCTAGTAGCTTGTAGCAATTGAGGAGAAAACGTGCCTAGTAATAGAAGAGAGATTCTGCCAACGTAGCAAGTAAGGCAACATTAGTAGTGGGTGAGACAACATCGGCAGTAAAGGAAGGAGAAGATCCATATTCTGCTTTAACAGTCTATACACATTGAGTGATCATTCTCCAAAAAAGGTTAAACTCTTGATAATTTGTTGAACAATAGGGTGGGATACCCTTGGAGTGATCGAAAGATTAACTCCTTGATCAGGAGATCATTGTAAGTGGTTAAGGAGTGATCCTTCCACAACCAAATTGTATCCCTTGATAACAAGAGTAGATTGTGTGATTTAGGAGGGATCTTATCACACCATGGATATAGCTTATACATTGTGAGTGAACCACGTAAAAACTGTCGTGTGTGCTTGGGTGTTTGTGCATTGATTTATATTTGTACTATTGTGCTTACATAAAGGAGAAAAATAAAAAATTGGATCATCAGCTTTAACAAGCCACAGAGGTTAAATTCGGATTGATTTGTAAAAAACACATATCTCACACTGATTTACCCTCACTCTTAGCATGAGACCTAAAACGGTCCTCATCATAACTAATGATATAAGTTGGAATAGCTTGGAGAATAACCTTAATTAGAATAAAAATTTTTATAGTTCTCTCTCTTTCAAGCCAAAAATTTTCTTCCTCATTTTATCTATGATACAATTAAAAGTTTTTTTTTTTCTTAGAATAGCTAATCATTATAGGTAAACCAAAATATTTTTAGGGATTTCCACCTATCATTACATCCATACAACTTTTAATTACATTTTTAATATCGTCTTGCACATTCTAATTAAAGAAATGCTTAATTTTATCTAGATTGATCTTTTGTCTAAAAGCTTGTTTATACCATGCAATCAATTTTAGTTGCTAGCATTCTATTATCAAAGTCACTATAAACATTGGACATTCATCTGTAAAGAAAAAATGAGTAATAAAAGTGCTTTTCTATAAACTCTCACTTCATGAATTCTCTCTTGCAAAGTCATGGATGTCATTAAGGAAGAAAGTTCTTTCACATAAAGGAGGAAAAGATAATGTGATAAAGTTTTATTATCTTTATATCACATTAATTTGTTGAGCCCATTTTCGATAGCTAATGTTAGATTTATTGTTAATAGCATCTCACATAATTGTTCTTATTAATTTGATATTATGAATGCCGTTGAAATGCAAAAAGATCATTGGGCAAAATCATTGATGATAGGTCAACCCTAAAGTTGATAAGTCAATGTTGACTGTTAACCCTCAATTTTAGGGGTTAAGGCTAACCATTAACCTTTGACCATTGACCCTAAATTTTAGGAAGTTAATGTTAACTATTAACTTTAAATTTTAAAAATCAAATATGGTCATTAATTGTAGGACAACCCTTAGGAATCAATGCTGACCGTTGATGAGTGTGCAACCCTAATCTCAAGGCTCTAGAAATACCTTCATGCATCTTGCAAGACTAATATAAGGGGTAAAAAAAATTGAGAGAACAGCAAGGGCTGCAAAAAGTGAACACCATGTGTGCTGTAGAAAATTGAGAGAGAATGACAAACCTAAAGGTAAGGAGAGGTAAACAGCAAACTTAAAGCCAAGGAGAGGTGAACAATAAAAAGAGAGGTAGCAATGAAAAAGAGGGTGATCAGCCAAAGGAGTTACAGCACCAAGGAGAGGTGTAGTCAACCAAACAAGGTACAGTAACTGGCAACCCTACCAAAGGGAGAACAAGGTGCAACAGCTAGCAACCACACTAAAGAGAGGAGAAAAACATGCAACAACGACACCAAACAAGAGGAGACGTGCAGTAGCCACACCAAACCAAAGGAGGATGTGCAGCAGCTATATCAAACAAGAGAAGAACGTGCAGCAACCACACCAAGGAGAAAAATGTGCAGTAGCCACAACAAGGAGAGAAGGACATGTAGTAGCCACATTAAAGAGAGGAGGTGTGTAGCAGCAACCAATCAACCATACCAAGGAAAAGGGTGTGCAATGGCAAACCACACCAAGGAGAGGTGTGTAACGTCCACCAATCAACCACATTAAGGGAGAAAGTGTGCAGCGGCAAACCAATAACAAGGAAACCTGCAATTGTAGCAAGGAAACCAGCAAATTGCAGCAAAGAGAAGGAACCTATTACAGCAAGGAAACCAATACCAATTGTAACAACAAGCACAATTAGCAGTAATTACAAAAGCAATGGAAGCAGTAATTGCAATAGCAAGGGCAGGTAGCACTAGTAGCAAGAGAGAACCTATTAAGGCAAGTGAGGCAGCACGACTAACAGCTTGTAACAACATAACTAGCAACTTGCAGTAGTAGGTAGCAAGTGCAGGCACAACTAGCAACAGGCAGGAAGTGCAAGCACTAACAGTAGGAGGAGAAAACTTGCCCCGATAACAAGGTAGGGAGTACTAGCAACAAAGGAGAAAACATGCCTCGGCAATAGGGAAGGCAACTCGCTAAGGCAGCAGAGGAAGAAACCTACCAAGGCAGTAGGTGAGGCAGCACTAATAATAGAGGAAGAGAACCTACAACAAAGATAACCTGTAGACGTAGAGAACTTGCAGAGAAGAGACCGGTGAAGCTTAAGCAAAGACTGACAATGAGGAAAGAGAAGATCTGCTTTCTACATTAGCAGCCTGTGCACATTAAGTGATCATTTTCAAGAAAGTGTTAGTTACTAACCTTTTTATAAACTTTGTGAAAAAAAGGGTGGGAGACCCTTGGAGTGATTGGGAGATCAATCCTTTGAGTGATCAGGAGATTAAACCTTTAAGTGATCAGGACATCAACTTTATGATCGGGAGATCATTGTAAATGGTTAAAGATTGATCCTTCCATAATATAATTGTATCTCTTGATAACAAGAATGGATTGTGTGATTTAGGAGTGATCCTATCACACCGTGAACGTAGCTCACACATTTTGGGTGAACCAAGTAAAAATTACTGTGTGTTCTCTAGTGCTTACACTTAAGTGATATCTGTACAACCGCACTCATATAAAGAAGCAAGATAAATGATTGGATCATCGACTCTAACAAGTTACAGAGGTTAATTCGGACAGATTTGTAAAAAGCAAGTATCTCACATTGATTCACCCCCTCCCCCTCTCAATATGAGACCTAAGAAGGTCTTCATTAAGTGATGTCAAAACCGGTTTCCTCTATTGATCCAATTTGTCTGCTTTGATCTGAAGTTGTTTGTTACTGCTTTGAATCTTTACACCTGCTAATGGTTGATATCATAGATTGTATGAACAGTGTTAATAGTAAGGGCATTCCTACGTTTAATGGACAAAATTATCAGTTATGGAATAATAGAATGCTCCCATATCTGATGTCACTTGATCTAGATGTATTTGAATCTGCTGTTAGTGGCTTCATCCCTGTTGTTAAAGATACTGCTACGATGCCTATTGATAAGAAGAATTTGAAGTGTGATGGAGAGGCGAGAAATGCCTTATATGCCTCCTTATCAAACAAAGAATTCACCAAAGTAATAGAGTGCAACACAACCAAGCAAATTTGGGACAACTTAAAGAATATTTATTAAGGAGACAAGGTTGTGAAGGAAGCTAAGTTACAAATCTAAAGGAGCATATTTGAAGACATAAATATACATAATGATGAATCTATGGATGCCTTCTTCACAAGAGTAAACAAAATTATGTACTTCATTAAAGGCTATGGAAAGGAGATCAACAATTCTACAGTGGTAAAAAAGATAATTAGAAACTTATCAGAAACTTATAATGCCAAAGTTTCCTCCATAGAAAATAAAGATTTGGATAGACTGCCCTTAGATGATTTGCACAATATATTGGTAGCTTATGAAATGAGAATAACCCTAATAAAGAAAGAAAAAAAGTCTAAGGTGGAAAAGGAGCTGGCCTTTAAGGTAATGAACAAATTAAAGATTAAAGACCAAGAAAAAGAATCTAACAGTTGCTCTGAAGAAGAAGATGGTGATACTAAACTAGATGAAGTCTTGGCATACATCACCAAAAATATGAGAA
The DNA here is from genome assembly GCA_021533255.1 of Ceriops tagal. NCBI lineage: Eukaryota > Viridiplantae > Streptophyta > Magnoliopsida > Malpighiales > Rhizophoraceae > Ceriops > Ceriops tagal. The sequence goes on along the minus strand of CM038610.1, from coordinate 5,338,389 downwards.
AAGGAAAAAGGAAGTACAAAGGAAAATTACCCTTAAAGTGCTTTAACTGTGGAGACATAAGGCACTTTACCATGGACTATCCAAAAAGAAATGAAACAAATAGTGATGATGATGATAAGTTAGCCCTAAGGTGGAGAACAATGAAATCCATCTATTGATTTGAAATTATGAATGTCGTTAAAATATAGTGAGGTCATTGGGAGAAAACGATGATGACAGGTTAACCCTGGCGTTGAGGAGTCAATGTTAACCGTTGACTTTAAATTTTAGGGGTCAAGATTGACCATTAACCGTTAGGAAGTCAATGTTGACCATTGACCCTAAATTTTAGGAATCAAATCCGGCCGTTAATTGTAAGGCAACATATGGGAATTAATGATGATTGTTGATGATCATGTAACCCTAATCCCAACGCTCTATAAATACCCTTAGGTGTCTTGCAAAAAGAAAACTAAGGGCTGTAGAAAATTGAGTGAACAGCAAGGAGAAAGGTGAGCGGTAAACCTAGGGAAAAAAGGAGGTGAACGATAAAGAGGAGACAACCACCAACCAAGGTGTAACTAGCTAAGAAGAAGAGAAAGAAAGCAAGGGTAACCAACCAAGGAGAGTGCAACAGCCATAAAGGAAAGAACGCAAGGCAACCAGCTAAAGAGAGTGCAGTAGCCACTAAGGAGAGGCAGCAAGGCAGCCAGCCAACAAGAGTACAGCAGCCACCAAGGAGAGGCAACAAGGCAACCGGCCAAGGAAAGTGTAATAACCACGAGGGAGAAGCAACAAGGTGCAGCCGGCCAAGGAGGAAAGAAAGAGAGCAAGCTAGCCGGCCACTCATACCAGCAAACCCTCACTAAGACAACCACTACACAAGCAAGCCCTTACAAAGGTGATAGTAACAACCAACCACCACACCAGCACATCCAGGAGGCTTTCTAGCAGACCAGCAGCACATCTCTACATGCCCAAGAGGGTATACCAGCAATAGCAGACATCCCTGTAGGTCCAGAAGGGTATACCAGCACTAACAGCACATCCTTACACATTTAGAAGGGTATAGCAACAACAACAACATGCCCCCAACACATCCAGGAGACTTCTTAGTAGCAATAGCACGTCCAGGAGGCTTCCTTGCACCAACAGCATGTCCAGGAGGCTTCCCAGCAATAGCAGCATGTCCAAGAGGCTTCCTAGCAACAACAGCACATCTAAGAGGCTTCTTAGTAGTAGCAGCATGTCCAGGAGGCTTCCCAGCAGTAGCAGCACATCTAAAAGGCTTCCCAACAACAGCAGCACATCTAGGAGGATATACTCGCACAAGCAAACTCCACTAAGGCAGTAGCCACACTAACAAACAACACCAAGGCAACAACTGCACCAGTAAACCAACAAAGAAGCCAAGGAAGACAAACTAGAAGGAGGCAAAAGTAGTGGCGCGAGAAGATAGCTACAACACGCAGGGATAGCAATAGTGGTGTGAGAAAACAGCTACACCACGTAGGGATAGCAACAGTGGTGCGAGAAGACAATTACAGTGCATGCAGATAGCAGCAACGACATGAGTAAAAAGTAGCAACGTGCTCAGATAACAGGAACAACGTGTTTGGACAATAGCCACAGTGCATGCAGACAGCAGAGCAACACACGCAAACAACAGGAACAGCGTGTGTGGTAAGTAGTCATAATGCGTATAGACAATAAAAGCAGCATGTGCGGAGTGCATGCGAACAGCAACAGCAACGTGTGCAAACAACATTAGCAGTGCATGCAGATAGCATTAGTAGTGCATATGGACAGCAATAATAACGCATGCAGATAGCATTAGCAGTGCGCACCAATAGTAGTGGTACCACGCACGAACAGCAAGAGCAGCATATGAACAGTAGCAACAGTGTGTGCGGACAGCATTAGCAACGCAAAGGAAAGAAAAGATCTATATTTTGGTCTAGTAGGCTGTACACATTGAGTGATCATTCTCCAGGAAAGGTTTTTTATAAACTCTTGATGGATTTGTTTGAAAAACAAGGTGGGATACCCTTTTAGTTATCAGGAGATCGTTGTAAGTGGTTAAGGAGTAGTCTTTTCACAAGTGGTTAAGGAGTGATCCTTCCACACCATAACTGTATCCCTCAATAACAAGAGTGGATTGTGTGATTTAGGAGTGATCCTATAACACCATAGACATAGCTCTCACATTGTGGGTGAACCATGTAAAAATTGTCGTGTGTGTTTGGGTGCTGACACATTAATTTATATTTGTATGGTCACACTCACATAAAGAAGAAGAATGAAAAATTGGATCATCGAGTGGTTAAATTTGGATCAATTTGTAAAAGGAGTATATCTCACACTAATTCACCCCCTCTCAATGTGAGACTTAAAATGGTCCTTATCATTGATTGCTAAAGTAGATGATGATCAAGAATCTTCAAATGATGAGAAATCAACCGAAGAGGAAGATGAGTTAGTGTAGCAACTTGAGAATGAATTGAGAGATTGTTTGCACAAAAATAGTAAGCTGGAAAAAGAGGTAAAGCATCTCAAGAAACTGTATGAAAATTTTACTATTGATGAATCTGATCTCCAAGTGAAAGAAAAAGAGTTTGATGCAAAAGAGATGGAGTACTTGAAGAGAAATGAGGAGTTGAATGTACTTGAGGCAAAGCAAGGAAAAATACATAAAGATCTTGGTGCTAAGGTGATTGCATAAGAGCAAAAGGTGTTGATTTTGCAAGCCAAGCTCCACAAGGCTAAGTCCGAACTAAATAAGCATGAAGAAAGCTTTATGCAGGCCATGGAAGTGAGAGGAAAGTTGTCTTCAGCAAATGCCATCAAGAAGGATGTTACCAAAAAATTGGATAAGTGTCTAAGCAAACAAAGACCTCATTCTATAGGGAAGAAAGGCCTTAGCTATATTGAAAAGCCGAATGAGAAGGTAGTAGAGAAGAAGAAAATTGTGTTTGTGCCTAAAAGCAAGCATAATGACATGGTGGAGAAGAGAAACCAACCCAAGCTAAAATAGGTTAGGAAAGATGTGATGAAAACTCTCATCCAAAGGAAACAGATTGTCAAAAATGGAGAGAAGGTTGCCACAATAGTTGCTAAAGATGGGAGACATGAACTTGGTGAAAGAAGAAAATCCATATTTGAAGGATTTTGCTAGAGTTGTGGTAAGTATAGACACAAGGCTAATTTGTGTTGGAGTAATAAGCTTGTAATGAAGAGGAATGTGAGGTAAGAGTTTAGGGGGAGACTCTATCAAAAAAAGAGACAGTCTTAGGTGAAAAGAAGTCATATTCCACTGAGAAACAAATTTGATTTGCTGAGAGAAATTTGTGGAAAATGCAAAAAGGTTGGACATATAACTAAGGATTGCTTGACATTACTACCCAGTCAAAGAGTGCAAAGGAGAACACCTACATGTGCTCCCACATTCGGCCAAACATTGTTGCCTGGTCAAGGAGTGCAAAGGAGAACACCTACATGTGCTCCCACATTCGGCCAAACATTGTTGCCGGGTCAAGGAGTGCAAAGGAGAACACCTACACATGCTCTTAAATTCAGCCAAAGAAGAAAAAGAGGAAAAGAAACAACTATAGATGTGGAAGTAGCCTTAAAAGCTTCCAAGAAAAAAAAGTCATAGATCTTGAACAATGGCTGCTCTTCACACATGACCGAAGACTTTAAGATGTTAAAGGGAGTAGCAAAATGTGATGGAGGGTCAGTCAAATTTGGTAATAATGATGCCTTAAAGATTAAAGGTGTTGGTACTACTGAAATTGGTGCAGAAAAACTGAAATCCAAGAAAGTGTTTTATATTGAAGGGTTAAAACACAATCTTATTAGCATTAGCCAGCTTTGTGATGATGGACATGAAGTTACTTTCAACAAGAGTGGCTGCACAGTAAAGAGATCAAGTGATGGTGCTGTTCTTACTAAGGGAGAAAGAACAAATGGAAACTTATACCAAGTTTCCAACAGCAAAAACATATGCTAGAGTACCAAAGATGATAATTTATTATGGCATAAAAGATTGGGACATCTTGGACAAATTGGACTAAACAAATTGTCCAAAAATAAAGCTGTGAAAGATATACCTAAGCTAAGGAGAGAAAGAAATGCAATTTGCAACATTTGTCAAAAAGGGAAGATGGTGGATGCTACCCACAAAAATATGGGAACTCAAACAAAGAAGTCAATGGAGCTTATTCATTCATATATATTCACCAAAACACTATCAAAAGAGATGTTCCAAAAGTTAAGGCTAAATTTATGTGTTCAACCACCCTATAGAGGCTAAAGTATGCCTCTAACCCCTTTCCCTTTCCCTCTTCTATTATTCTTTGGATTTGTTATCAAAGGGGAAGATATTTTGTATAAATCTAAAGAGAGTATATACTAATCAAAAAAAGGAGTGATGAGGACCGTTTTAGGTCTCACACTAAGAGGGGGGTGAATCAGTGTGAGATATCCTCTTTTTACAAATCGATCTGAATTTAACATCTGCAACTTGTTAGAGTCGATGATCCAATTTTTTATTTTTCTTCTTTATATGAGCGCAACCATACAAATATATATTAATGTGTAAACACCTAAGCACATATGGCAATTTTTACGTGGTTCACCCAAAATGTGTGAGTTACGTCCACATTGTGATAGGATCCCTCCTAAATTACACAATCCACTCTTGCTATCAAGGGATATAATAATGTTACGGAAAGATCACTCCTTCACCACTTGTGGGAGGACTACTCCTTAACCACTTACAACAATTTCCTAATGAAGGAGTTGATTTCCCGATCACTCCAAGGATATCCCACCCTATTTTTCAACATATTTATCAAAAGTTTATGGTAAAACCTTTCCTGGAAAATGATCACTCAATGCGTACAAACTGTTAAAGTAGAATATAGATCTTTTCCTTCCTTCACTGCCAATGTTGTCTTACCCATTACAGGTGTTGCCTACATGCAATACTAATATTGTCCGCACACACTATTGCTACTATCCATACGCGCTACTAATGCTCTCCACACGCACTGCTGCTGTCTGCTCACCCTGCTGTTGCCATCAACCCGCGCTGCTGTTGTCTGCTCATGCCATTGTTGTTATCCGCGAACACTGCAATTGTCTTCTTGCACCACTACTGCTATGCCTCGCATTATAGCTGTTTTCTCGCACCGCTGCTGCTCTCTCTGAGCACTGCAACTATCTTCTCATGTCGCTGCTACTATGTGCAAGCACTGCAGCTGTTTTCTTATATCACTGCTACTGTCTACAGGTGCACCACCTACTATTACACATTGGTTGCTAGTGTAGGACCCTTATGTTGCTATTCCACCTCCTGCTAAACTCATAGGTTGCTGTTGCCTCCTTCTGGTTTATCTTCCTTGGCTACTTTATTGGTTTGCTAGTGTGAAGCTTGGCTTGCAAAGTTAGCATCTCTTGCTCTTATGCAATCACCTTAGCACTAAGGTCTTCATGTATCTTGCCTTGCTTTGTCTCAAGTACGCTCAACTCCTTAATTCTCTTCAAGTACTCCTTCTTTTTTGCTTTAAACTTCTTTACCTTCACCTGGAGATTAGATTTATCAGTAGAAGAATTTTCAAATAGTTTCTTAAGATGAATTACCTCTTTTTCCAGTTTGCTATTTTTACACAAACAAGCTCTTAACTCATTCTCAAGTTGCTTCAACAACTCATTCTCTTCCTCTTATGTTGATTTCTCTTCACTTAAAGATTCTTGATCATCATCTACTTAAACAACTAGCACATCCTTTGCAGCCTCATCATTAGAATCATCTTCACTTTCTTTTTCAAAATCTTCTTCCTCCAGCTTGCTAAGGAAATTTCTTCTTTTGAATCTAAAGAACTTCTTTTTCCCTTTAGCACCTAAATTTCCAGCTTTAGAGTAGCTAGATTACTTTGTCTTCCTCCTTGGTACCGGCTCATCATCATCCTCACTATTTGCTTCTTTTCTCTTTGGGCAGTCCATGGCCAAGTGCCTAATTACTCCACAGCTAAAGCACTTCAAGGGTAATTTTCCCTTATACTTCCCTTTTCCTTTCCTCAAGTTCCTGGTGATTTATGCCATGACTTCATCCAACTGAGTATCACCATCCTCTTCTTCAAAGCTACTATCAAACTCCTCTTCTTGGCCTTTAATCTTTAATTTTCTCATTGCCTTGAAAGCTAATGAGGACCATTGTAGGTCTCACACTGAGAAGGGGGGTGAATCAGTATGAGCTACCTTTATTTTACAAATCGATCCGAATTTAACCTCTGTGGCTTGTTAGAACCGATGATCCAATTTTTAATTTTCTCCTTTATGTGAGCACGACCATACGAATAAAAATTAATGCACAAGCACCTAAAAACACACGACAATTTATACATGGTTCACTCACAATGTGTGAGCTATGTCCATGGTGTGATAGGATCACTCCTAAATCAAACAATCCACTCTTGTTATCAAGGGATACAATTTGGTTATAGAAGGATCACTCATTAACCACTTACAATGATCTCTTAATCATTCCAAGGATATCCTACCCTGTTTTTCAACAAATCTATCAAGAGTTTATAGAAAAACCTTTCTTAGAGAACAATCACTTAATGTGTATAGTATGCTAGAGTAAAATATGGATCTTCTCCTTCCTTTGCTGTTAATGTTGTCTCACTTGCTACCAGTGCTACCCATGTGCACTGTCGCTGCTGTCTGCACAGAATGTTGCTGTTGTCTGCACGCTCTGCTAATGCTGTCCGTACACATTGCCACTGTTGTCTGCATGCGCTGTTAATGCTGCCCATATGCACTGCCGTGTCTATCTGCTACTGTCCACGTGTGCTGTTAAGGCTGTCTATACACACTGTCGCTTTTACCTACTATCCACACATGCTTTATTGGAGCTCTCTTCTCATGCTGTCCATGCTCTTTGCTCTTGCTGTCCACACTCTCTACACCTACAATCCACACTCTTTGCGTCTACTGTCCATGCATTGTCCGCGTGCACAATTAATACTGTCTATTTGCGGTGCCACGTCTGCCTACTGTTTGCACGCGCTATGCCTACTATTCGCACATACTGTGCCCATTATCCTTACAAGCTGTGCCTACCATCCGCATAAGCTATACCTACTGTCTGCCACGCATGTTATGCTCGTTGTCCATACAAGCTATGCTTACTGTTCGTGCTTCTACTGTCCATGCTCTCTGCACCTGCTGTCTGCACGCACTGCAACTGCTATCTACACATGTTGTTCCTGCTATCTACGCGTGCTGCTCCTACTATCGGCTTACACCACTGCTGTTGTCCATACACGTTGCTACTTGTTGTTCCCACAGCCTTGTATGGGTTATAATTGTTGTCAACTAGGTTTAAGTGTACAAGAAGGTAAAAGGCACATGAAAGGGCAAGAAAGTAAATTCACCACAAGTAAACCCTATTAGGGTTTCATGAAAGAGAGTATATAAAGACCTTAGAAGACAAAAATAGGGTAAGGTCAACACAATTGAATACACGGCAAAAAGAAGAGAAGTTGGCAATTGAGCAAAACAGACAACCTTAGAGCATCCATTCAGCCGACCAAAAGAGAGAAACACAAGACCCTAAAGCATCAAAAGTGAGTGTCGGCCAAAAACGAAAGAGAACGTTCAAGGAGAAGAGAGAGCAGATGGCCAAACAATACTTGGCAAAACACAGCACCCGAAAAAACACAATACTCGACGAAGGGTGTACACGGCAGAACGAAAAACTGCAAAAAGATTTTGAGAGAGAAAACCCTACATGTTGAAAGAGATACACCACTGGGAGAGACCAAACCTGAAAAACCAGAACGTGCAGACCCTAGAAGAGACGATACACCACCAGAACGTGCAGAATCTAACCTGAAAAACTAGAACGTGCAGACCCTGGAAGAGACAATACACCACCAGAACGTGCAGAATCTAACGTGAAGAACCAGATACACCACGGCAGGAAAGAAGACCAACCTTGAAAAAACGATACACCATTGGTGAGGGACATGACGGCGCACCACCGGCTAGAAGAAAACCAGAAACGGAAAGGAACATGCGACGGCTGAAACCAGAAACGGACAGGAACATGCAACAGCTGGAACCAAAAACGGACAAGAACGTGCATGAGACCAGAACGTGCGTAAGACCAGAACATGCGTAAGACCAGAACGTGCGTGAGACCAGAACATACATGAGACCAGAACGTGCTTGTGACCAGCAAGGCGTGCAAACCAGAAATATACGTGAGGTGTGAAACCAGCAAAGGGTGCAAACCAGAAATGTGCGTGAGACATAGAACAGCAAACCAGAAACGTGAGGCGAGCCATGAGACAAGGAGACGGCTGAGACCGTGAGACAGTGAAAGCAGGAGTTGTGTGAGACAACATAGAGAAGGAATTCGGCGAAGCATTGAAAGAACTCAACGTATTTCCAGATTTCTTCAAGAGAGGTTAGAGAGCGTTGCGGTAAACTTCTAAGCGGCAGTGGAGCAGCCTTTCAATTCAATAGAGGCAAGACAAGCTAGAAAAAGGGTAGACACAGTAAGTGACACTCATTGTATTGTACTTGCTTAATAATTGCAATATTGAAAAGAGCAGAGAATTAAGACATCCATTGTAACTGGAATTCTCAAGTCTAGTGGATAGTCTTCGTAAGGAAGAGTCCCTACCACTATGGATGTACGTCACGTTGACGGAACCACGTAAATCTCATGTGTCCTTAATTTGCTTTACATTCTGTGATTTGAATTGCGTTGTGAACGCAGCTAAAGTATCAGCCAACCCATAACCTAACGAAGACCTAAACAAGAACATCCAAATTGTCTATTAGGCAAGGTGTTTGAAAGGTGACTTTAGGGACTATTATGATTAGTAGGTAGCAATAGATCTACCTTAGTCGAGTCTGAGAAAGAGTTCGCTTTTAAGAAGAGGTTGAAGTTGTTCACTTACCTGCGAATTGCGAATTGTGGTGATACTAATTCAACCCCCCTCTCAGTATCACAAACTAGTAGATCCTAGGGAGAAGTTGGGAACTTCAATTGGTATCAGAGCACAAGTTCACCAGTTTGAAGCTTAACAGCTTGGTGTACTAGTTTGAAGGGATCTAGAAGTTTGACTTGTTCAGTATACTAAGAAATGGAAGCTGGTACCAGCACTAGCACCACTTACAGCAAGAAGGTTCCAATCTTCAACAGAACCAACTACCATATGTGGAAAGTAAGAATGCAAGTGGTATTTGCAACCATGGGCATGAACATGGTGAAATGCGTACATGAGGGTTTTGTGGCTCCGGAAGAAGGTAAAGACCCAACCCCAGAGGAGTTAAGGCAGTTTGAGATAAATGGGAAGGCCTCAAATGTCATCATTTCAGCATTGACAAATGCTAAGTATTCTAAAGTTATGGACTGCAAATCTGCCAAGGAGATATGGAACAGATTGCAAAAGGTCTATAAAGGTGATGGCAGAATGAAGGAGGCTAAGCTTCAAGTGTTCAAAGAGAGATATGAATCTCTCAAAATGCAGAAGAATGAGACAGTTCAAGAGTTCTTCACCAGGGTTATTAACACTGTAAACGAACTAAGAAGTCATGGGAAAAACAAGAAGGACTCATCGATTGTGAAGAAAATTTTGAGAATTCTGCCTGAGAGGTTTGCCTCAATGGTAGCAGCCGTAGAAGAGAGTAGAGATCTCAATTCTATGTCTCTACATGATCTCTAGTGCAATCTCATTGCATATGAGATGAGGATAAAGTCAGCTGAAAGCTCTGCAACAACGAAGGTATCAAAGAAGGCAACTTTCAAAGCTATGAAGCATTTGAAGATAAAAAAAAAAAAGAGGAAGAATCATCCAGTGAGCATAATGATGAGGAGGAGGAGGAAGAAAGTGTAGGTGAAGTATTGGCTTACTTTACAAGGAAGTTCAAAAAGGGGTCTAAGAAGGGAAAAGGACAGTTGTCCTTGAGATGTTATCATTGTGGGCAGACTGGACACTTTGCTTCTCAGTGCAAAGTGAAACTTGATGATGAAGATGAGGATGGTGATGATGAGCAGAATTCAAGATGGAGAAGATCATCATTTAAATCAAAGAAGTCCAGCAAGAAGACTGTCAACCCACAGAAGAAGAAGAGAGCCTCATTCAAGAGTTATGTGAGTCAGACAAAAAAAGCTAATGAAGAGGAAGATGAAGACTCATCAGATGAGCATGTCTTTATAGCATCAGCACAAGGTGGTAGCTCAACCTCTGAAGAGGAAGAGAAGGTTGATGAAGAAGAGCCAGATCTTGAAGCTAAGCTAAAAGCAGCTTCAAAGGAGATAATTAGAAGGGGCAGAACCATAAGAAGGTTGGAGGCCCATATAAAATAAGTTGAAGTAAAGTCTGAGGAAGCTGAAAGCCAAAAGGATGAAATAAAGGCTGAACATATTGACTTGAAGAGAAGATTTGAAGAAAAAATCAAAATATGTGAAGACCTTACAATAGAGTTTGGCTCAAGGACTTTAACAATTGAAGAAATGGAGATAGAGTTGCTGAGACTTCAGCAACAACTCAAAAAGAGTGAGGAGAACTTGCAGAAGTTTAAAGTGGTAGGAGAAACAAGCTGTTGTTCTCACAGCCTTATATGGGTTGTAATTGTTGTCAACTAGGTTTAAGTGTGCAAGAAAGTAAAGCCACATGGAAGGGCAAGAAAGTAAATTCGTCGCGTAAAGGCAAGATAGTAAATTCGCAGCAAGTAAGCCTTATTAGGGTTTCATGGAAGAGAGTATATAAAGGCCTTGAAAGACAAAACTAGGGTAAGGCCAATACAATTGAATACACGGCAAAACACAAAAGTGTATGCACAGCCAAATAGAGAAAACAAAAAAACACAACATACGGCCAAAGCACACTGACAGCAAGCCAACGGTAGAACAAGGGACAGCAAAATAGAAAAGAACCAGCCGTCATGAACAGTGCAGCCGTTGAGTGAACAGTAGCCGTCGTGAACAGTGTCATCGTCAAGAGAGAGAGAAAGAGGAGACGGTCGACGGCCAGGCTGAACGAAAAACAGCCGTCGTCGGTGATAAGAGAGAAAATCTAACACGGCCAAAGAGGAGAGTGGACGGCAAAGAAATATACGGGCAAATCAGAGTGACGGTGAAGGAAAAGAAAAACCTGACAAGGCTAAAAACAGACCACTAGGGAAGGAGAGAAAAAGGAATGGCCAAAAAGAAAGACAGAACAGAGAGACCAGATCGAGAACGGGTGAGACCAGATCCGAACTGGAACGGGTGAGACGAGACTAGATCAGGAACGGGTGAGAGAGATCCGGCGGCTAGATAATGGAAGAGAGAGAAAACACAGCCATTGGAAGAAGGAGAAAAACCTGAACGGCCAAAAGAAAAACAGAACGAACAACGGCCGAGTGAAAAAAAGGTGAACGGAAAAACCCGATTCAGCCAACTAAGAGGGGCACACGGCAGAACAAGGGCTGGACGGGAAAAACAAAAACCACCGGTAAAGAAAAATCTGGCTGGACAGTAAGAGAGAGAAATCCGGCGGTAAGAGAGAAAAATCCTGCTGGATAGGAAAAGAGAGAGAAACAGACAGGTGAGGTGTGAGATAGTGAGATCGTGGGGCAAGAAGACGGGTGAAACCATGAGACGGTGAAAACAGGAGCTGTGTGAGACAACCTAGAGAAGGAATTCGGCGAAGCATCAGAAAGAACTCAACGTATTTCCAGATTTCTTCAAGAGAGGTTAGAGAGCGTTGCGGTGAACTTCTAAGCAGCAGTGTAGCAGCCTTTCAATTCAACAGAGGCAAGACAAGTTAGATGAAGGGTAGACACAGTAAGTAACACTTTTTGTATTATACTTGCTTAGTAATTGCAATAGTGAAAGGAGCAGAGGATTAAGACATCCATTGTAACTGGAATTCTTAAGTATAGTGGATAGTCTCGGTAAGGGAGAGTGCCTACCACTGTGGATATACGTCACGTTGACGAAACCACGTAAATCTCGTGTGTCCTTAATTTGCTTTACATTCTGTGTTTTGAATTGAGTTGTGAACGCAGCTAAAGTATCAACCAATCCATAACCCAACGAAGACCTAAACAAGAACATCCGAATTGTCTATTAGGCAAGGTGTCTGAAAGGTGACTTTGGGGGCTATTGTGATTAGTAGGTAGTAATAGATCTACCTTAGTCAAGTCTGAGAAAGAGTTTGCTTTTAAGAAGAGGTTGAAGTTGTTCACTTACCTGCGAATTGCGAATTGTGGTGATATTGATTCACCCCCTCTCAGTATCACAAACTAATAGATCCTAGGGAGAAATCAGGAACTTCACAAGCTCTGTAAGAGAAAAGAAGAATGAGACTTTGCCACAGAAGTTGAAAGAGAAGGCTGTGACTCAGGTGAAGATAACTAAAGAAGAAAAGACAGTTATCAAACCAAAGCCAAGGCCAAAAATGATGTATGTCGTTAAAGAACAGCAACCCATAGCTGCTACGTCTCAGAAAGAAAAGAATGTCAGCCAACCAAAGGCAATGGCTAAACAGAAGAAGGAGAAGAAGGTGGCTGAAATGAAAGCCACACAAGCAAAGAAACCAGCAACCTTGCCTACACAGCAAGTAATGAACAAAAGAAAACAAGCTGTGATTAGACCCAAAAAGAGGCAGTTTCAAGGTCATTGCCTTTATTGTGGAGTCTGGGGTCATAAGGCGAGTAACTGCTGGTGGAGAAGGCCAGTATATGTCTTCAACTCGAGAAGATACGATGCTACATACAAGGGGAGACAATACAAAATTCAGAGAAGAACACCTGTTGTGAGTTCTTGCACATACTGTAAAAAACAAGGACACACTGATAAGGAGTGTTCGTGGAAGCCCAAACCAATGGTTTCAAAGAACAAGTTTGCTGTATTGGCAGACTTGGAACAGTGTGAAAGGTGCGAGCAGGATGGCCATAATGCCAAGAGATGCATGATACTTCTCCCTGAGCAAGAGAAGGCACTCAATGGCACGGTGAAAACAAGCGGTGCAGTCAAAACTAAGAAAAATGAGAAAGCTATCTTTCAACTAGTTCAAAAGAAGGAATATAAAGCTAAAAGGGAGGTGGCTAATATAGCTGAAATTGCACTCAATGCTAACTACAAGAATAAGCAGTGGATCCTTGACAGTGGATGCACTTCCCAGATGACGGGAGACAAGAGTAAATTGTCAAAGTTAAACAAGTCAAGAGAAGGCAGAGTCAAGTTTGGTAATGATGATTCACTCAACATCAATGGTCAGGGGTCAGTAAACATTGGAAGAGGAAAGCTGAAAGATGTTCTGCACGTTGAAGGACTCATATATAATCTAGCATCTGTCAACAAATTATGCAATGAAGACCATAAAGTAATATTCACAAAAATAGGTTGCTAGGTAAAGAGTAAAGAAGGCAATACTGTTGCAGTCAAGAAGAGAGTAGCTGGAAACTTGTATGTGATTGATGAACAAAGAGATCCTCTTGAAACTAAAACTGTGCAAGAAAGAAAGCCAAAGAAAACGTGGACTAGTGCTCATCAAGAAAATCAGATCATAGGTGACCCATCAGCAGGAGTTACAACAAGAAGAAGAATTGTGGGAGCTACTGCTTTACTCTCACAAGTTGAATCTAAATCTGTTGAAGAGGCTACACAAGATCTAACTAAATCTCTGCCCACAGAGCTATTTGAAAAACATAGAATGAGTCTGTCTGTGCGAATGCCTCCTCAAGCCTGAAGTTTAAGTGAATCCTCCATCTTTACTTTGCGAGTTTTTAGATTTGCAATTGGTTGGCAAAGGGGGAGAGAAGCAACAGTGCAGGGGGAGCTGTTAAGAAACGGGGAGTGCATATTTAGAGGGAGTTGAAACTGCTGCATAATGGCTTTTGTTATGAGTGTTGCCAACAATTACAAAGGGGGAGATTGTTGTTCCCACAACCTTGTATGGGTTGTAATTATTGTCAACTAGGTTTAAGTGTGCAAGAAGGTAAAAGCCACATAGAAGGGCAAGAAAGTAAATTCACCGCAAGTAAGCCTTATTAGGGTTTCATGAAAGAGAGTATATAAAGACCTTGACAAAACTAAGGTAAGGCCAACACAATTGAATATACGGCAAAAAGAAGAGAAGTCGGCAATTGAGCAAATCAGACAGCAACCCTAAAGCATCCATTCGGCCAACCAAAAGAGAAAAACACAAGACCCTAAAGCGTTGAAAGTAAGTGCTGGCCAAAAACGAAAGAGAACGTTCAAGGAGAAGAGAGAGCAGACGACCAAACAGTACCTGGCAAAACACAGCACCCAAAAACACAGCACCTGAAAAAACACAGTACTCGGCAAAGGGTGTACATGGCAGAACGAAAAATGGCAAAAAGATTTTGAGAGAGAAAACCCTACACGTTGGAAGAGATACACCACCAGGAGAGACCAAACCTGAAAAACCATAACGTGCAGACCCTAGAAGAGACGATACACCACCAGAACGTGCAGAATCTAACCTAAAGAACCAAATACACCACGGCAGGAGAGAAGACCAACCCTGAAAAAATGATACACCATTGGTGAGGGACATGACAGCGCACCACTGGCTGGAAGAAAACCATAAACGGAAAGGAACGTGCGACGGCTAAAACCAGAAACAGACAGGAACGTGCAATGGTTGAAACCAGAACCGGACAAGAACATGCATAAGACTAGAACATGCATGAGACCAGAACGTGCGTGAGACCAGAACATACATGAGACCAGAACGTGCGTGAGACCAGAACATACATGAGACCAGAACGTGCGTGAGACCAGAACATACATGAGACCAGAACGTGCATGAGACCAGCAAGGTGTGCAAACCAGAAACATACATGAGGCGTGAAACCAGCAAAGGGTGCAAACCAAAAACGTGCGTGAGACATGTAACGCCTAACCAAAAACGTGAGGCAGGTCATGAGATGTGGAACGGCAAACTAGAAACGTGAGGCGAGCCGTGAGACAAGGAGACGGGTGAGACTGTGAAACGGTGAAAGCAGGAGTTGTGTGAGACAACGTAGAGAAGGAATTCGGCGAAGCATTGAAAGAACTCAACGTATTTCCAGATTTCTTCAAGAGAGGTTAAAGAGAGTTGCGGTGAACTTCTAAGTAGCAATGGAGCAGCCTCTTAATTCAACAAAGGCAAGACAAGCTAGAAGAAGGGTAGACACAGTAAGTGACACTTTTTGTATTGTACTTGCTTAGTAATTGCAATATTGAAAGGAGCAGAGAATTAAGACATCCATTGTAACTGGAATTCTCAAGTATAGTGGATAGTCTCAGTAAAGGAGAGTCCCTACCACCGTGGATGTACATCATGTTGACGGAACCACGTAAATCTCGTGTGTCCTTAATTTGCTTTTCATTCTGTGATTTGAATTGAGTTGTGAACGTAGCTAAAGTATCAACCACCCTATAACCTAACGAAGACCTAAACAAGAACATCTGAATTGTCTATTAGGCAAGGTGTGTGAAAGGTGACTTTAAGGACTATTGTGATTAGTAGGTAGCAATAGATCTACCTTAGTCGAGTCTGAGAAAGAGTTTGCTTTTAAGAAGAGGTTAAAGTTGTTCACTTACCTGCGAATTGCGAATTGTGGTAATACGAATTCACCCCCTCTCAGTATCACAAACTAGTAGATCCTAGGGAAAAGTCAGGAACTTTACTACTATTTTCTCGTGCTGCTGTTGCTCTCCCTGTATGTTGCAGCTATTTTCTCGTATCGCTGCTGCTACCCCCACGCACTACAGCTGTCTTTTTGCACCATTGCTGGTTTGCTAGTTGATTCCCAGACCTACTGTTGCACTTTATACAGGTGGCTATTGATTCCCAGACCTGGTGTTTCACGTTCTGATTTTTTGCTTGATTCCCGAGCGTGCTTCTGCTATTGGGAAGCCTTTTGAGGTGCTACTAGTGATATTATACCCATTTGGACCTGCAGAGACATGCTGCTAGTACTGGTATACCGTCCTAGACCTATAAGGATGTGCTACTGGTGCTAGTATACCCTCTTGGACCTACTGGTGCTGCTAGGAAGTCTCCTAGACATGTTGCTGCTACTGGAAAGCCTTCTAGACATGCTATTAGTTCAAGGAAGCCTCCTAGACATGCTACTGCTGTTGGGAAGTCTCCTAGATGTGTTGCTACTGCTAGAAAGCCTCCTAGATGTGCTACAAGTGCAGAGAACCCTCCTAGACATGCTGCTGGTGCAGGGAAGCCTCCTAGACATGCTGCTGCTCTCTTCTTGGTCGGCTGCCTTGTCCTTTTTCCTTGGTGGCTACTACACTCTCCTTGGTCAGCTGCCCCTTGCTTTCTTTCTTCCTTTCCTTCGACGGCTGCCCCTTGCTCTCTTTCTCTCCTTCTTGGCTGGTTGCACCTTCCTTGGTGGCTACCTCGTCTTTTGCTGTTCACCTCTCTTTTTCCCTAGGTTTACCGCTCACCTCTCTCTTTGGCCAGCTCTCTCAATTTTCTGCAACACACACCCCCTTCTTACAAGATGTCTAAGGGTATTTATAAAGTCTTAGGATTAGGGCTACACGATCATCCATAGTCATCATTAATTCCCACATGTTACCCTAAATTAACAGCTGGATTTGATTCCTAAAATTTAGGGTCAATGGTCAACACTAACTTCCTCAAGTTTAAGGTCAACAGTCAATGGTCAACGGTCAATCTTGACCCTTAAAATTTAGGGTCACAGTCAACATTGACTCCTCAACACCAAGGTTGACTTGTCAACACTAGTTTCTCCTAATAACTTCACTACATCTCAACAGTATTCATAACATCAAATCAACACATAATCGTGTGAGATGTTGTTGACAACAAATCCAACATTTACCCATCAAAGATGGGCTCAACAATCTCCCCCTTTGAATTTGTTGGCAACACATTGAATCTAACAATGCACATATAACAATCGTCGACATTTACAACTCCTCTACACATTGTCACTTATAGCTTCCCCTGAAACATGTATCTCCCTTAACCAGGTTTAACTCCCCCTTTCTGCTTCTCCCCCTTGACAAGTTCTCCCCCTATATCCATCAAGCTACTCCCCCTTGTTATCAATATATACTCTCTTTGGATTTATGCAAAATATCTCCCCCTTTGACAACAAATCCAAAGAATAATAAAAGAGGGAAGGGGAGAGGGGTTGGATGTATACCTTAGCCTTTAGGGGGTGGCTAAATACTTAAGTTTAGCCTTTTTTGTCCAGGATGTCCCAATCTTCTATACCACAACATATTCTCATCTTTGGTGCTCATGTAGCAAATGTTTTTGCTTCTAGAAACTTGGTATAAGTTTCCATTTGTTCATTTACCCTTAGTAAGAACAACATCATCTCTTAATCTCTTTACTGTACAGTTATTCTTGTTGAAAGTAACTTTGTGTCCATCATCACAAAGTTGGCTAACACTAATAAGATTGTGTTTTAGCCCTTTAACATAAAGCACTTTTTTTTTATTTTAGCTTTTCTGCACCAATTTCAACAGCATTGATACCTTGAATCTTTAAGGTATCATCATTGCCAAATCTGACAAACCCTTCATCTGTTGAGCCATCTTTGATGGCTAATGTTGGATTTGTTGTCAACACCATCTCACACAATTATATATATTGATTTGATGTTATAAATATCATTAAGATGTAATGAGGTCATTGGAAGAAACCAGTGATGACAGGTTAACCCTGGCATTAAAGAGTCAATGTTGACCGTGACCCTAAATTTTAGGGATCAAGATTGACTGTTGACCATTGATCATTGACCCTAAATTTTAGGAATCAAATTTGGCCATTGATTGTAGAGCAATATATGAGAATTAACACCATGATCCCAAGGCTCTATAAATACCCTTAAATGTCTTGCAAAAAGGAAAAAAGGGGCTACAGAAAATTGAATGAACAACAAAGAAAGAGGTGAGAGGCAAACCTAGGGAAAAAAGGAGGTGAACAACAAAGAGGAGGCAGCTAGCCAAGGTGAGAGCAGCAACCACCAAGGAAAAAAGGCAAGGTAGTTGGCCACCCACACCAGTAAACACTCACCAAGATAGCCACTGCACCAATAAGCCCTCATAAAGGTGACAGTAGCAGCCAGCCATCACACCAGCATATCCCTGCACATCCAGAAGGGTATACCAGCAGCAGTAGACGTCCCTGAAGGTCTAGGAGGGTACATCAACACCAACAACACATCCTTGCACGTCTAGAAGGGTATACCAACAGCAACAGCACGTCCCAGCACGTCCAAGAGACTTCCCAGCAATAGTAACACATCCAGGAGGCTTCCTTGCACCAGCAGTACGTCCAAGAGGATATACCCACCCCAGCAAACACCACTAAGGTAGCAACCACACCAAAAAACCAACAAAGTAACCAAGGAAGACAAACCAAAAAGAGGCAAAAGTAGCATATGAGTCCAGTAGGAGATAGAGCAATAGCACAAAGGTCTTACACCAGCAACCAACGTGCAACAACAAGTGGTGCACCTGCAGACAGTAGCAGCGACATAAGAAAACAGCTGCAGTGCATATGGATAGCAGCAACGGCTCAAAAAGATAGCTACAGCGCGTAGAGAGAGTAGTAACGACACAAGAAGATTGTTACAACGCGCGAGGAGAGTAGCAACGGTGCGAGAAAACTACTGCAGCACGTGAGGAAAGCAGCAGTGCGTGCAGATAGCAGCAGCAGCACACACGGACAACAAACACAACACACACGGATAGTAGGAACATGTGTGGACAACAGCTGTAGTGCGCCCAAATAGTAGCCACAACACGTATGTGGATAGCAGGTAGTGCTTGTGCAGATAGCAGGCACAACTTGTCCAGATAACGGGCACAACTTGTGCAAACAACATGCACAGCATATACAGACAGCAAGTAGAGCTTATGCGGATAATAGGCATAGTGCATACAAATAGCAGGCAGTAGCGGTAGCAATGTGTACAGACAACATTAACAGTGCACGCGGACAGCAACAGACAGCAGCAGCAATGCGTGCAGATGATAGCAGCAGTGCGCATGGACAACAACGCGCGTATGGACAATAGCAACAGCGCATACGAATAACTACGATAGCACGTACTGATAGCATTAGCAGCGCGCCGGAGTAACAGTGGTAGCACGCACGGACAACATTAACAACCCACGCGGACAGCAACAGCAAAACGTGCGAATAACAGCTATAGCGCATGGGCAGCATCGATGGCAAAGGAAGGAGAAGATCCATATTCTGCTCTAGTAGTCTGTATACATTGAGTGATCATTTTCTAGGAAAGGTTTTAATCGCAAACTCTTGATAAACGTGTTGAAAAAGGGTGGGATGCCCTTGAAGTGATTGGGAGATCGTTGTAAGTGGTTAAGGAGTGATCCTTCCACACCATAACTGCATCCCTTGATAACAAGAGTGGATTGTGTGATTTAGGAGTGATCCTATCACATCATAGACGTAGCTCACACATTATGAGTGAACCACATAAAAATTGTTGTGTGTTCTTGGGTGCTTGCGCATTAATTTTTATTCATACGGTCGCACTCACATAAAGGAGAAAATTAAAAATTAGATCATTGGTTCTAACGAGCCACAGAAGTTAAATCCGGATTGATTTGTAAAAAGAAGTTACCTCACATTGATTCACCCACCCTTTTAATGTGAGACCTACAACGGTCCTCATCAAGTGGTATCAGAGCCTGGTTCCTCTATTGATCCAATTTTTCTACTTTGAAGTGAAGTTATGCATTGCTATGTGAACTTTTATCTCTACTGCTGCTTAAGATCATGGATTGTATGAATAGTGTTAATAGGAAGAGCATCCCTACGTTTGATGGATAGAATTATCAGTTATGGAAGAATAGAATGCTCTTATATCTAATGTCCCTTAGTCTTGATGTGTTTGAATCTGCTGTTAATGGCTTCATCCCTATTGTTAAAGGTGATCCTATGACGCCAACTAATAAGAACTTAGAGTGTGATGGAAAGGTAAGAAATGCCTTATACGCCTCCCTGTCAGATAAAGAATTCGCCATGGTGATGGGGTGCAACACAACCAAGCAAATCTAGGAAAAAGTGAAGAACATCTATGAAGGAGACAAGGTTGTAAAGAAAGCCAAGTTGCAAATTTAGAAGAGTAGATTCAAAGACATAAAGATGCAGAATGATGAAATTGTGGATGCATTCTTCACAAAAATCAATGAAATTGTGTGCTCTATTAAAGGCTATGGAGAGGAGATCCACAATGCCACTGTGGTAAGGAAATACTCAGAATCTTACCAGAAGCCTACAACGCCAGAGTCTCTTCTATAGAAGATAAAGATCTAGATAGGCTGCCCTCAGATGACCTACATATCATATTGTTGGCTTATGAAATGAGAATAGCCTCAATGAAGAAAGAAAAAAAGTCTAAGATGGAGAAGGAGCTAGCTTTTAGGGCAATGAAGCAATTAAAGATTAAAGACTAAGAAGAGGAGTTCGATAACAGCTTTAAAGAAGAAGATTTTGCTGGAGCTATGGTAAGTATAGGCACAAGGTGAATGTGTGTTGGAGTAATAGGCCGAGAATGAAGAGAAATGTGAGGCAAGAGTCTAGGGGGAGACTCTATCATGAAAGGAGGTAGTCTCAAGTAAACGGAAGTCAGATTCCACTAAGAAATAGGTTTAATTTATTAGGAGAGATTTGTGGAAGATGTGAAAGTGTTGGACACACTGCTAAAGACTGCTTAACATTGCTACTCGGTCAAAGAAAGCAAAGGAGAACACGCCAACCATTACTGCCCGGTCAAGGAATGCAAAAGAGAACACCTACACAAGCTCCATAATTCAGCCAAAAAAAGAGAAGAGGAAGAGAAACATCTATGGTTATGAAAGTAGCCTTAAAGCTTCTAAGAAAGAAAAGCCATGGATCCTGGACAATGGCTGCTCTTCACACATAACAGGAGACTTTAAGATGTTGAAGGGAGTAGCTAAATATGATAGGAGCAAACAGCTTAATCTGTATAGATATGCATATGTGGATTAGGCTAGAAATTGTAATGATGGAAGGTCAACATCTGATAGTGCATTTTAATTGGGTAGTAGATGTGTTTCATGGCATAGCAAGAAGCAAAATTCAGTAACTTTTAAGTATTGCAAAGGCTAAATATATGGCTGCGACTCAGGCTTGTACTCAATTGCTATGGATGAAACAACAGCTTGAAAATATAAAGGTGGATGTACAACTACCATTGCTGATTGGTTGTGACAACTAGAGTACCATCATTTTGTCAAAAAACCTGTCCAACACTCCTAAACTAAACATATTAAAATCAAGTACCACTTCATTAAAGAAAAGGTGGAAAAAATGAAGTAAAGCTAAAGTATGTGCCTACCTCATAGTAAGTTGCCAATATATTCACCAAACCTCTATCAAGAGAGATGTTCCAAAAGTTAAGGTTGATCCTATGTGTTTAGCCAAGCCCTCAAGGCTGAGGTATTTGCTAACCCCTTTCCCCTTCCCTCTATTATTATTCTTTGGATTTGTTGTCAAAAGGGGAGATATTTTACATAAATCCAAAGAAAAGGTATACTAATAAAAATGAGGAGTAGCTTGATGGATAAAGGGGGAGAAGTAAACAAGGAGAGTAGCAAGTGATGCAAGTTTTAGGGGGAGTCAAATGACTTTGTGTAAGGGATGTTGTAAATGGTTAGATTTAATGTGTTGCCAACAAATCCAAAGGGGGAGATTGTTGAGTCCATCTTTGATGGCTAGTGTTAGATTTGTTGTTAACACCATCTCACACAATTATATTTGTTGATTTGATGTTATGAATACCGTTGAGATGTAGTGAGGTCATTGGGAGAAATCGGTGATGACAGGTCAACCCTAGCATTGAGGAGTCAATGTTGACTGTGAACCTAAATTTTAAGGGTCAAGATTGACCATTAACCCTAAATTTTAAGAATCAAATCCGATCGTTGATTGTAAGGCAATTTGTGGGAATTAATGCCCTAATCCCAAGGCTCTATAAATACCCTTAAGTGTCTTGCAAAAAGGAAAAAAGGGGCTGTAGAAAATTAAATGAACGAAAAAGAGAGAGGTGAGAGGCAAACCTAGGGAAAAAGGAAGGTGAACGGCAAAAAGGAGGCAAACAACTAAGGAGAGAGTAATAGCCACTAAGGAAAGAAGGCAAGGTAGTCGAACAAGGAGACGAAGAAAAAAAGCAAGGCAATCAGTCAAGGTGAGAGCAGTAGCCACCAAGGAAAGAAGGCAAGGTAGCTAGCCACACACACCAGTAAACCCTCACCAAGATAGCCACTGCACTAGCAAGCCCTCACAAAGGTGACAGCAGTAGCCAGCCACCACACCAGTACATCCCTGTAGGTCCAAAAGGGTATACCAGCAACAGCAGACGTCCCTACAGGTCCAGGAGGGTATACCAACACCAACAACACATCCCTGCACGTCCATGAGGGTATACTAGCAACAATAACACGTCCCAGCACATCCAAGAGACTTCCTAGCAGTAGCAACACATCCAAGAGGCTTCCCTACACCAACAGCACGTACAAGAGACTTCCAGCAACAATAACATGTCTAGGAGGCTTCCTTGCACCAGTAGCACATCCAAAAGGATATACTCGCACCAGCAAACACCACCAAGGCAATAGCTGTACCAGCAAATATCACCAAGGCAGCAACCATACCAGCAAACCAACAAAGCAACGAAGGAAGACAAACCATAAGGAGGTAGAAGCAATATGTGAGTCCAACAGGAGGTGGTACACCTGTAGACAGTAGCAGCGACATGACAAAATACCTACAGTGCGCATGGATAGCAACATCGACGCGAGAACATAGCTACAATGTGTGGAGAGAGTAGCAGCGGCGCGAAAAAATTGCTATAGCACGTGAGGAAAGTAGCAACATGCACGGATAGCAGCAACAGCACACACGAATAGCAGACACAGCACGCGCGGATAGCAGGAACAGTGTATGCAAACCGCAGCTGCAATGCACATGAACAACAACCACAATGCGTGTAGACAGAAAGTAAAGCTAGTGCAGACAATGGGCATAACTTGTGTGGATAGCGAGCATAACTTGTGCAAACAACAAGCATAACGTGTGCAGACAACAGGTAGAGCTTGTGCAAATAGTGGGCATAGCACATGCAAACAGCGAGCACAATGCTTGCAGACAGTAGGCAGCAACTGCAGCGTATATGGACAGCAATAATAGTGCGCACGGACAGCAGCAGACAGCAGTGGCAGAACGTGCGAATGATAGCACCAACACGCCCAAACAACGTAAGTGTGGACAGTAGCAACAGTGCACGTAGACAGCTGCGACAACACGTACAAACAGTATTAGCAACGCATACAGGCAGCAACAGTGCCAGTGCGTACAAACAGCATTAACAGCATACACAGACAACAGCGGCAATGCGTACGAACAACAGTAACAGCACACGTGGACAACAGCAGCAGCGCGTACGACTAGCATTAGCAGAGCGTGTAAACATCAGCAACAATGCATGCAGATAGCAGCTGTAGTGTGCGGGCAACACCGGCAGCGGGTGAAACACAACTAGTAACAAAGGAAGGAAAAGATTCATATTCTGCTCTATCTGTCTATATCGATTGAGTGATCATTCTCCAAGAAAGGTTTTAATCACAAACTCTTGATAAATGTGTTGAAAAAAGGTGGGATACCCTTGAAGTAATCAGGAAATCAACTCCTTGATCAAGAGATTGTTATAAGTGGTTAAGGAGTAGTCCTTCTACAAGTGGTTAAGGAGTGATCCTTCCACACCATAACTGTATCCCTTGATAACAAAAGTGGATTGTGTGATTTAGAAGTGATCTTATCATATCATGGATGTAGCTCACACATTGTGAGTGAACCACGTAAAAATTGTCATGTGTTTTTGGGTGCTTGAGCATTAATTTTTATTCGTATGGTCGCACTCACATAAAGGAGAAAATTAAAAATTAGATCATTGGTTCTAATAAGCCATAAAGGTTAAATCCAAATCGATTTGTAAAAAGAAAATAGTTTACACTAATTCACCCCCCTCTCAAAGTGAGACCTACAACGGTCCTCATCATCATCATATTTTGCTACTCCTTTCAACATCTTGGAGTCTCCTGTCATGTGTGAAAAGCAGAAACTATCCAGGATCTATGGTTTTTCTTTCTTGAAAGCTTTTAAGGCTACTTCCACAACCATATACGTTTCTCTTCCTCTTCTTCTTCTTTGGCCGAATATGGGAACATATGTAGGTGTTCTCCTTTCCACTTCTTAACCAGGTAGCAATGTCAAGCAATCCTCAGTAGTGTGTCCAACCCTTTCACATCTTCTATAGGTCTCTCCCAACAAATCAAACATATTTCTCAGTGGAATATGACTTTTTTCCACCTGAGATTGCCTCTTTTCTTGGTAGAGTATCCCCCAAGACTCTTGCCTCACACTCCTTTTCATTATAGGCTGAATGTTCTAACAAGTATTAGCCTTGTGTCCATACTTACCACAACTATAGCAGAATCCTTTGAACTTGGATTTACTTCTCTTACCAAGTCTATTTCTCCTTTCTTGAGCAACTAGTGTGGCAACCTTCTCTCCATTTATGATAACATATCTCCTTTAATTAGGAGTCTCCACCACATCTTTCTTAACCCATTTTAACTTAGGTTGGTCTCTCTTCTCCATCAGGTCATTGTGCTTGCTTTCAGGTACAAACACAATCTTCTTATTTTCTCCTACTTTCTCACTCAGCTTCTCAATGTAGCCAAGTCCTTTCTTTCCCATGGAATGAGGTCTTTGATTGCTTAAACACTCATCCAAATTTCTAGTAGCATCCTCCTTGATGACACTTGCTAATGATGACTCTCCTTTCATTTCCATGGCCTACATAAAGCTTTCTTCATGCTTCTTTAGCTTAGACTCAACCTTATGAAGCTTGGCTTGCAAAATGAGCACCTCTTGCTTTTATGCAATCACCTTAGTGCCAAGATCTTTATGTATCTTGCCTTGCTCTACCTTAAGTACAATCATCTCCTCAATCCTTTTCAAGTACTCTTCTTTTGCTTCAAACTCCTTTTCTTTCACCTGGAAATTAGATTCATCAACAACAAAATTTTCATATAGCTTCTTGAAGTGCTTTACCTCTTTTTCAAACTTGCTATTTTTGTATAAACAGGCTCTCAACTCATTCTCAAGTTGTTGTACCAACTCATTCTCTTCCTCTTCTGTTGATTCCTCATCACTTAAAGATTCTTGATCATCATTTACTTGAATAACCAACACATTCTTTACAGCATCATCATCAAAATCATCATCAACTTCTTCTCCAAAATCCTCTTTATCCAGCTTGCTCAAATAATTTCTTCTTTTGGATCTGAAGAATTGCTTTTTCCCTTTGGCACTTGAATTTTTAGCTTTAGGACAATTGGATTTCTTTGTTCTCTATCTTGGGGTAGTCCCATCATCATCACTACTTGCTTCTATTCTCTTTAGGCAATCCATGGCAAAGTGCCCTATGTCTCCACAACTAAAGCACTTCAAGGGTAATTTTCCCTTGTACTTCCATTTTCCTTTCCTTAAGTTCTTGGTGATGTATACCATGACTTCATCCAGTTGAGTATCACCATCTTTTTCCTCAAAGCTATTGTCGGACTCCTTTTCTTGGTCTTTAATTTTTAACTTCTTCATTACCTTAAAAGCCAACTCCTTTTCTACCTTAGACTTCTTTTCTTTCTTTATTGGGGCTATTCTTATTTCATAAGCCACCAATATGCTATGAAGGTCATCTAAGGGCAGCCTATCCAGATCTTTATCTTCTATGGAAGAGACTTTAGCGTTGTAAGCTTCTGACAAGGTTCTGAGTATTTTCCTTACCACAATGGCATCGTGGATCTCCTCTCCATAGCCTTTGATGGAGCACACAATTTCGTTAACACTTGTGAAAAATGCATCCACAGTCTCATCGTTTTGCATCCTTATGTCTTCGAATCTGCTCCTCCAGATTTGTAACTTGGCTTTCTTCATAACCTTATCTCCTTCATAGATGTTCTTTAATTTATCCTAGATTTGCTTGGCAGTGATGCACCCCATCACCTTGGTGAATTCTTTATCTAATAGGGAGGCATATAAGGCATTTCTCGCCTTTCCATCACATTCCAAGTTCTTCTTATCAGCTGGCGTTGTAGGATCACCTTCAGCAACAGGGATGAAGCCACTAACAATAGACTCAAACACATCAAGACCAAGGGATATCAAATATAGGAGCATTCTATTCTTCTATAACTGATAATTCTGAACATCAAATGTAAGGATGCCCTTGCTATTAATACTATGCATGCTATCCATGATCTCAAATAGCAATAGAGATAAAGACTCACACATCAATACACAACTTCACTTGAAAGCAAAAAAATTGGATCAACAGAGGAACCAGCTCTAATACCACTTAATGAGGACCGTTGTAGGTCTCACACTAAGAAAGGGGTGAATCAGTGTGAGCTATCTTCTTTTTACAAATCAATTCGGATTTAACCTCTATGGCTTGTTAGAACCAATGATCCAATTTTTAATTTTCTCCTTTATGTGAGCGCGACCATACAAATAAAAATTAATGCACAAGCACCCAAGAACACACAACAATTTTTACGTGATTCACTCACCATATGTGAGCTACATCCATGATGTGATAAGATCACTCCTAAATCACATAATCCACTCTTGTTATCAAGGGATACAATTTGGTTGTAAAAGGTTCACTCCTTAACCATTTAAAATGATTTCCCAATCAAGGAGTTAATCTCTCAATCACTCTAAGGGTATCCTACCCTGTTTTTCAACAAATCTATCAAGAGTTTATAGAAAAACCTTTCCTGGAAAATGATCACTCAAAGTGTACAGTCTGCTAAAGTAGAATATAAATCTTCTCCTTCATTCACTGCCAGTGTTGTCTCACCCACTACCAGTGCTGCCTGTGCATGCTGCCACTACTGCTTGCACCCATTGCTACTACTGTCCGCACGTTCTACTAATATTGTCCTTACGCGCTACCACTACTGTCCATAAGCGCTATTAATGTTGTCCATACGCGTTGTTGTGTCTATTCGCTACTATCTGCGTGTGCTGTTAATGCTATCTACACGCACTGTTGCTATTGCCTACTGTCTACACGCACTCTATTGGTGCTCTCTTCTCCTGTTGTCCGCGCTTTCTACGCCTGCTGTCCTCGCATGCTATGCCCACTATCCGCGTAAACAGTTAATACTGTCTGTTTGCACTGTCGTGTCTGCCTACTGTCCACACATACTGTGCTTGCTGTTCACACACACTGTGCCTGCTGTCCTCACAAGTAGTGCTTGTTGTTCGCACAAGTTATACCTCCTGTCCGCACAAGCTATGCCTACTATCTGTGGTCTCTGTGCCTATTATCCGTGCGTACTGTGACTGCTATTTGCACAAGCTGTGCCTACTGTCTATGGTCTCTGTGCCTGCTATCCGTGCGTACTGTGACTGCTATTTGCACAAGCTGTGCCTACTATCTGTGGTCTCTATGCCTACTATCTATGCGTACTGTGACTGCTATTCGCACATGATGTTCTTACTATCCACATGTGCTTTTCTTATTATCGGCTCGCACTGCTGCTACTGTTTATACACGTTGCGACTGCTTTCTTGCACCGCTGCTGCTCTCCTTACGCATTACAACTGTTTTCTCGTGTTGTTGCTACTATCCCTGCATACTACAGCTATCTTCACACACTACTACTACTTTGCTAGTTGATTCACAGACCAGCTGTTGCACTTTCTGCAGGTGGTTGCTGATTCCCAAACCTACTGCTGCACGTTTTTATTTTTTGCTTGATTCTTGGGTGTGCTTCTGCTACTAGGAAGCCTCATGAGGTGCTACTAGTACTGGTATTCCCTCTTGGACATACAGGGATGTGCTACTAGTACTAGTATACCCTCTTGGACCTGTAGTAACATGTTGCTAGTGCTAGTATACCCTCCTGGACCTGCTAGTGCTGCTGGGAAGTCTCCTGAACGTGCTGTTGCTGCTATAAAGCCTCTTGGACATGCTGTTAGTGCAAGGAAGCCTCCTGGGTGTGCTACTACTACTGGGAAGTCTCTTAGACATGTTGCTGCTGCTGGGAAGCCTCCTAGATGTGCTGCTGGTGCAGGGAAGCCTTCTAGATGTGCTGCTGCTCTCTTCTTACCCAGTTGCCTTGCCTTCTTTCCTTGGTGACTATTGCACTCTCCTTGGCTAGCTACCCCTTGCTTTCTTTCTTCTTCTCCTTAGTCGGCTGCCCTTTGCTCTCTTTCACTCCTTCTTGGCCGGTTGCAACTTGCTTGGTGGCTGCCTCCTCTTTTGCTGTTCACCTCTCTTTTTCCCTAGGTTTACCACTCACCTTTCTCTTTGGTCGACTCTCTCAATTTTCAGTAGCACACCTTCTTCTTGCAAGATGTCTAAGGGTATTTATAGAGCCTTGGGATTAAGGCTACATAATCATCAATGGTCATCGTTAATTCCCACACGTTGCCCTACAATTAACAGCCAGATTTGATTCCTAAAATTTAGGGTTAATGGTCAACATTGACTTCCTAAAGTTTAGGGTCAACAGTCAATAGTCAATGATCAATCTTGACCCCTAAAATTTAGGGTCATGGTCAACATTAACTCCTCAATACTAGGGTTGACCTGTCATCATTGGTTTCTCCTAATGACCTCACTACATCTCAACAGCATTCATAACATCAAATCAACACATATAATCGTGTGATATGTTATTAACAATAAATCCAACATTTAGCAATCAAAGATGGGCTTAACAAAAGCTAGCTCCTTCTCCACCTTAAACTTCTTTTCTTTCTTCATTAGGGATATTCTCATTTCATAAGTCACTAATATGCTATACAAGTCATCTAAGGGCAGCCTATCTAGATCTCTATCTTTTATGAAAGAGACTTTGGTGTTGTAAGCTTCCGGCAAGGTTCTAAGTATCTTCCTTACGACAGTAGCATCGTAGATCTCCTCTCCATAGCCTCTGATGGAGTACACAAATTCATCGACTCTCATGAAGAACACATCCACAATCTCATCATTCTGCATCTTTATGTCTTCAAATATGCTCATCTAGATTTATAACTTAGGTTCCTTCACAACCTTGTCTTCTTCATAGATATTCTTCAATTTGTCCCAGATTTGCTTAGTTGTTTTACACCCCATCACCTTGGTGAATTCTCTATCAGACAAAGAGGCATATGAGGCATTTCTCACCTTTCCATCACACTCAAAGTTTTTCTTATCAACCGGCATCATAAGATCACCTTCAATAACAGGGATGAAACCACTAACAGCAGACTCAAACACATCAAAACCAAGGGACATCAAATATGGAAGCATTTTATTCTTCCATAACTAATAATTCTGTTTATCAAACGTAAGGATGCCATTATTGTTAACACTGTTCATGCTATCCATGATCTCAAGCAACAATAGAGATAAAATCTCACACAACAATGCACAACTTCACTTTAAAGCAAAAAAAATTGGATCAACAGAGGAACCAAGCTCTGATACCACTTGATAAGGACCGTTTTAGGTCTCACACTAAAAGGGAGGTGAATTAGTATGAGATATCCTTTTTTAACAAATCGATTTGGATTTAACCTTTGTGACTTATTAAAGATGATGATCCAATTTTTTATTTTTCTTTTTTATGTAAGCGTGACCATACGAATATAAATTAATGCACAAACACCCAAGCACACACGACAATTTTTACATGGTTCACTCATAATGTATGAGCTACGTCCACAGTGTGATAGGATCCCTCCTAAATCACATAATTCACTCTTTCTATCAAGGGATACAATAATGTTATGGAAGGATCACTCCTTCACCACTTGTGGAAGGACTACTCCTTAACCACTTACAATAATCTCCTAATCAAGGAATTGATCTCCCGATCACTCCAAGGGTATCCCACCCTATTTTTCAACAAATTTATCAAGAGTTTATGGTAAAACCTTTCCTGGAGAATGACCACTCAATGTGTACAAACTACTAGAGCAGAATATGGATCTTCTCCTTCTTTCGCTGCCAGTGTTGTGTCAATGCTGCCTGCACGCAATCTAATGCTATTTGCACGTGCTGCTACTGTTGTCCGTGTGCATTGCTAATGCTGTTCACATGTGCTACTAATGTTGTCCGTACACACTACTGCTGCTATCAGCCCACATTACTACTGTCTGCTCATACTGATGCTGCTATCCACGTGTGCTGCAGTTGTCTTCTCACGTTGCTGTTGTTATCCCCACATACTGCAGCTATTTTCCCGCACCGTTGCTACTATCCTTGTGCACTATAGCTGTCTTCTTGCACCACTGCTGCTCTCTCCGTGTGCTACAACTGTTTTCTCACATAGCTACTGTTATCCGCATGCGCTACAGCTGTTTTCTCATGTCACTGCTACTATCTACAGGTGCACCACCTACTGCTGCATGTTGGTTGCTAGTGCAGTTGCTCCACCTCCTACTAAACTAATAGGCTGCTGCTACCTCCTTCTTGTTTGTCTTCCTTGGCTATTGTTGGTTTGCTGGTGTGGCTACTACCTTGGTGAGGGTTTACTAGTGCAGCTACTGCCTTAGTAAGGATTTGCTAGTGTCGGCTATCACCTTGGTAAGGGTTTGCTAGTGCAACTGTTATCTTGGTGGTGTTTGCTAGTATGACTACTGTCTTATTGAGGGTTTTGCTGGTGGGTGGCTAGCTACCTTGCTCTTTTTCTTTTCCTCCTTGGTCGATTGCAACTTGTTGCTTCTCCTTGGTTAGCTGTCTTGCCTTATTTCTTTCTCTCATTGGCTAGCTGTCTTGCCCTTTTTCTTTTTCTCCTTGGCTAGCTACTTTGCTCTCTTTCTTTTTCTCCTTAACCGACTACTTTGCTGCCTTTTTCTTTCTTTCCTTAGCCGGCTACCTTGCCTTTACCATTCACTCAATTTTTTGCAACCCCTCTTTTCTTTTTGTAAGACACCTAAGGTTATTTATAAAGCCTTAGGATTAGGGCTACATGATTATCAATGGTCATCGTTAATTGTCACATGTTGCCTTATAATTAATGGTTAGATTTAAGTCCTAAAATTTAGTGTCAATAGTCAACATTGACTTTTTAAAATTTAAGGTCAATGGTCAATGATTAACGGTCAATCTTGACCCCTAAAATTTAGGGTCACAGTCAACATTGACTCCTTAACACCAAGGTTGACCTATCATCAACAGGGCCAAAATTTTCAACCAAAATTCAGACCTTGTGATGGCACTAAGTCACATTTAGTCTCAGCCAAACTTTTCACATGAGGCTTCCCAACCTTTATTACTTTTAACAAAGTATACAAAGGATGCCAAGACCTCTCACACAAGTGTTCTCTCAACACTTCTCTATGTGTTTTCTCTCTTGTGGCCCTTGACTACCACCCTACATCTATTTATAGTGTTAGTAGTTGACACCCCCAACTACTTAGGCATGTGCATGACTTAGCTACCAAACCAATCATGTATAGTAAGGCTCCCCACTTTAGGATAACTTCCCCATTATCTAACTAAATCATGCATCTCCATTCAAGGTGAGCTTGACACCTCATCAAGGACTTGTTCAACCACTTTCAGCAACCACCCATGTTCTCCTTCCATCAAGGAGGTTATGCCAACACATTTGGCTTGGATAAGGCTTATGGAAGCATGCAAATCTACCACTCTAGCCACTCCCACGTTTTTTATG
Source organism: Ceriops tagal (assembly GCA_021533255.1). Classification (NCBI taxonomy): domain Eukaryota; kingdom Viridiplantae; phylum Streptophyta; class Magnoliopsida; order Malpighiales; family Rhizophoraceae; genus Ceriops; species Ceriops tagal. The sequence goes on along the minus strand of CM038610.1, from coordinate 5,306,600 downwards.
GAGATAACCACCCACTATCTCCTGTTTTTATGGCCTATGGAGAGACACTTCTGCCATGATCCACCCCATCACTTTCCAAGTGCTTGTTGGCCGCAACCGATCATGGTTTGGTGTTAGCCTAAGACCGTGCCCGTGCGCCAACGTTGCTACTGTTGCTAAATCTGTGGGGTATAATGTTAGCCTTGCTAACTTTGAGAGACATGCATTACCTCCCTATAGTGCATTAGGGAATCCAATCGTCTGGTAGGAGGAAACATTGATATGTTTGAGCGATCACACCCCCTTGTACAGCTTGCTGCTGTACTCCCAAAGTGCTGCCTGCATGCCTCCAACGATTTCCCATCATTCCCATGCTTAAACCTTTCGCCTATGTTTCCCCACACGTATCCTTGATCCACCTTGCTTTTAGTTGAGTGACCTCACTCAATTCCTCCTGCAAGGAAGCAAGAATTGGTGTAAGGTGCCACCAATTTCCTTGCACACTTAAGCTAACAGGCTTAAGGGACTGACAATTAACCTGTTATCACTAGTTTCTCCCAATGACCTTACTACATCTCAAGGATATTCATAACATTAAATCAACACATATAACCTTATAAAATGGTGTTGACAACAAATCCAACATTAGCCATCAAAGGTGGGCTCAACAAGGAGTAGCTTGAAAGGAAGAGATATTATCAAGGGGGAAAAGAAGAAAAATATGGGAGTTAAAGGTACAGGTACATGCAAAAAGGAGATGCATGTTTCAAAGGGAGCTGTGTATGTTAAAGGTTGCTATTTGTGCTTAATTGTTGATTACTAGATTTACTGTGTTGCCAATAAATCCAATGGGGAAGATTGTTGAGTCCATCTTTAATGACTAATTTTGGATTTATTGTCAACAGCATCTCACACAATTGTTCTTATTAATTTGATGTTATGAATGCCATTGAGATGCAAAAAGGTCGTTGGGCAAAATCGTTGGTGGCAGGTCAACCTTAAAGTCAATGAGTCAATGTTAACCGTTGACCCTAAATTTTAGGAATCAAATCTGGTCGTTAATTGTAGGGCAACCCTTGGGAATTAATACTGACTGTTGATATGTGTGCAACCCTGATCTTAAGGCTTTATAAATACCTTCATGCATTTTAAAAGACTAATGTGTGGGCTGCAAAGAGAGAATGGCATGTGTGCTGTAGAAAATTGAGAGAGAATGGCAAGCCTAAAGGTAAGGAAAGGTGAATGGCAAACCTAAAGCCAAGGAGAGGTGAATGACAAAGAGAGAGGCAACCATGAAAAAAAGGGTGATCGGCCAAAGGAGTTGCAGCACTAAGGAGAGGTATAGCTAGCCAAATAAGGTGCAGCAACCGGCAACCCTACCAAAGGGAGAACAAGGTGCAATAGCCGGTAACCATACCAAAGAAAGGAGAAAAATATGTAGCAGCCACACCAAACTAAAGGAGGACGTGTAGCAGCTACACCAAACCAGAGAAGAACATGCAGCAGCCATACCAAGGAGAAAAAAATGTGCAGCAGCCATACCAAGGAAAGAAGAGCGTGTAATAGCCACACTAAGGAAAGAAAAACGTGTAGCAGCAACACCAACTAAAGAAGGACGTGCAGTAGCCACACTAAAGAGAGGAGGTATGCAGTAGCAAGCAATCAACCACACCAAAAAGAGGTGTGTAGCAACAACCAATCAACCACACTAAGGCAGAAGGTGTGTAGCGGCAAACCAAAGAGAAACCAGCAGCAAGGAAACCTGCAATTACAACAAGGAAACCAGCAAATTGCAGCAAGGAAAAGGAACCTATTACAACAAGGAAACCAGCAATTACAGCAAGAAAACTAGCACCAATTGTAGCAGCAAGCACAATCAACAGTAATTGCAGTAATAAGTGCAAGCAGTAATAGCAACAAAGGCAGGCAGCACTAACAGCAAGAGAGAACTTGTCAAGGCAAGTGAGGCAACACAACCAGCAACTTATAACAACAAACAGCAAGTGCAGGCATAACCAATAGCAGGTAATAAGTGCAGGCATAACCAACAAGTGCAGGCATGACCAACAACAACCAGAAAGTGCAGGCATAACCAATAGCTTGCAGTGACAGGTAGCAAGTGTAGGCACAACCAGCAGTAGGTAGCAAGTGCAAGCATCAGCAACAGAATGAGAAAACTTACCCCAGTAGCACTAGCAACAGAGGAGAAAACGTGCCTTGGCAACAGGTCAAGTTACACTAATAGCAAGAAAGGTAACCTACCAAGGCAATAGGTGAGGAAGCACCGACAGCAGGGGAAGAAACCTACCAAGGTAGCAGGTGAAGTAGCACCAATAGTAGGGGAAGAAACCTCTGAAGGCAACAAGTGAAGTAGCATCGGCAGTAGAGGAAAAGAACCTGCCAAAGTAGTAGGTAAGGTAGCACTGACAACAGAGGAAGAGAACTTACAGTAGAAATAACCTACAGACGTAAAGAACCTATAAAGAAGAGACCAGCAAGGCTTAAGCAAAGACTAGCTGTAAGGAAGGTGAAGATCTACTTTTTGCATTAGTAACCTGTGCATACTGAGTGATCCTTCTCAAGAAAGTGTTAGTTACTAACCTTTTTATAAACTTCGTAAAAAAGGGTGGGAGACCCTTAGAGCGATCAGGAGATCATCTCATCAAGTGATTAGGAGATCAAACCTTTGAGTGATCGAAAGATCAAACCTTTGAGTGATCAAGAGATCATTGTAAGTGGTTAAGGAGTGATCCTTCCATGACATAACTGTATTCCTTGATAACAAGAGTGGATTGTGTGGTTTAGGAGTGATCTTATCATACCGTGGACGTAGCTTACACATTGTGAGTAAACCACGTAAAAATTACTGTGTGTTCTCTGGTGCTCACACTTGATTGATATCGATATAGTGCTGCTCACATAAAGAAGCTAGATAAATAATTGGATTATCGACTCTAACAAGTCACAAAAGTTAATTCGAACAGATTTGTAAAAAGTAAGTATCTCATACTAATTCACCCCTTCCCCCTCTTAGTGTGAGATCTAAGAAGGTTCTCATTATAATTTAAGTGCATACAGTAACTTGATGCATTTTTTTGTTTTCAAAAAATAAAGACTTGAAGTATCTTTTTAATTAGTAGATAAATTTATTAAGCATCTAAAAGGTGTAGTTGAAGATGCATTGGAACAAGTTTGACAAGTCTATTTTTCCTATAAATTATATTATTTTAATTATAGAAAAAGATTATAAGATGCTTCTTATTTTAGGGAGAACTTTTCTAGTTACAAAAAGAACATTATCAAAGTGAAGTAAGGAAAATTAATTCTTAGAATGTAAAATGAATAAGTCACATTTAATATTTTTTAAGCCATGAAATATCTCTTTAATGATGATACTTGTTTCATGATAGATGTTATTAATGGTATGGTTACTAAATCCTTTTAGGAAGATAAGTTGAAATATTCAATTAAAACTTGTATTGTGCAATTAAAAGATATCATAATTGAAGATAAAAATATAAGATAAAATGTTAATTTATTGGAAGCAAATTCATTATATTTGAGAATAAAAGAGCCAAATGTTGCAACTTTAAACATACCCTATACCTCTCAGCCAAAGCCTTCAATCAAGGGACTTTTACACTTGAACTTAAATCTTTACCTTCTTATTTAAAATATGCATTTTTAGAAGATTTTACCTCTTTATATATGATTATCTCTTCATTTTTTATAGATTTAATAAAGGAGAAACTCCTTAAGCTTTTAAAAGAGCATACAAAAGCCTTAAAGCAAACAATAATTGACATTAATGGTTCAACACTTTTATTATGCATGCATAAAATTCTTATAGAGGATGACTACAAATCCATGGTCTAAGCCTAAAGAAGACTAAACCAAAGTATGCAAGTGTAATAAAGGCTAAGGTGATTAAATTACTCTATGTTGTATAACCTATCCTATTTTTGATAACTCATATGCAAGTCTAATACATGTAGTACTAAAAAAAAGGAGATATGACTGTTATTAAGAATGATCAAAATGAATTGATTTCTATTATGATAATGACTAACTAGTGAGTTTGTACAATTATAGAAAGTTAAATGATATCACTAAAAAAGATTACTTGCCTTTACCTTTTACTAATTAAATGACATAAAGACTCATTAGGCATGAATTCTATTTGTTTCTTAAAAAAGTATTCAAAAAACAATCAAATTTTTGTCACATTAGAGGACCAAGAAAAAATCACCTTTACTTGTTTTTATGTCATTTTACATATAAAAGATTACTTTTAGTTTGTGTAATGCACTTGTTATTTTTTAAAAATGTGTGATAAAGATTTTTTCTAATATGGCTAAAGAATTCATTACAATTTTTCAATTTTTTATGCTTTCTTTGATCATTATTTACATTATTTGGTTTTAGTGTTATGAAAATTAAGGAAACTAACTTTGTTTTAAATTTAAAAAAGAAATAATTTTATGGTGCAAGAAAGGATAGTCGTAAGCCACAAGTTTCCTATAAGGGAATTAAAGTTGACCAAACTATGGTATAAGTGATTGAAAAATTACCTCCACTTAGTTTAATGAAATTTGTGAGAAGCTTTTTAAGCCATATAGGATTTTATAGATGATTCATTAAGACATTTTCTAAAATCACAAAACACATATCCAATCTTTTGGTTAAAGATGTGTCATTTCAATTTTTAAAAAATGTTTGCAAGCTTTTAACACATTAAAGAAGAAATTATGAATACTTCTATTATAATGGTACCAAATTCAGGATTATCATTTAAGCATATATATGATACAAGTAATACTACACTAAGGGTTTTTCTAAGAGAAAAGACAAAAAGTTTCAAACCATATATTCTATTAATTATATATTGGTATAGGCTTAAAAGAATTATGTAATAATTGAAAACAAACTTCTTATAATGGTATCTTCTTTTGATAAATTCTAGTTATATTTGATTTTAATTAAAGTTATTGCTTATACTAACCACTTTGCTTTTATATATTTTCCTTTTAATTAAGATGTAAAGTCTCAATTAACTATACAGATTCTATTATTACAAGAGTTTAATATAACAATAAAGGACAAAAAGGTAATTGAAAATTTAGTGACTAACCAATTATTGAGACTCAATAATATTAATTTGTAGAGCTTGATGGAAAATCCTATTAAAGAAAAATCCTTATATTAGTATCCTTATTCCATCATGATAATATCTCTTTCTTACTATAAGCAATATATCAAGTAATATTTGTCCACTATTTTTTTAACAAAATAAATAGTTCTTTTTTATTTTAAACACTATTTTCGGACAAAATATTTTATATAAAAATGTATATAGTTCAAATTATCAAAACATGTGTGCTTATAGAGTAAAAGACAATCATTCTTTACCACTACCATAACCAAGAGGCTAGTTGGCATTTTTGTGCAAGCAAAACAATCTTAAAGGTTTTTTAATTAGGTTGTTATTAGCCTTTTATTTTTAAAGATACTTATATAGCCTCTTATGATTAATGTCAAAGAACTTGAAATCTTTTTAAAAGGAATAAGATACCTTTAAACAATATTCTTGTAGCTAAATTGTTTTATGTTTAAAGTATTAACTTCATAAGACCTTTTCTATGTTTTTCATATCTAATTAATGCATATTTCTAATTATAGATTATGTGTTCAAATGATTGTAAGTTGTGGCTAATCTTATTAATGATACTAGTATGCTTGCAAAATTCTTAAGCAAACATATTCTTACAAAATTTGAAATGCTTAATGCAATCATTAATGAAGGGGAAAAACACATTTACAATAAATAAATTAAAAGCCTTTTCAATCAAATTTGGTGTTACATACAAAATAACTACTCTATACTATCTCTAAACTAGTGGCCAAATAAAGGTTTAAAATAAGGAATTAAAGAGAATTTTAAAAAAGATAGGTCATCAAAATTAGATGATTTATTTTTGGTATAAAAGACAATTTTACTACTTTAATCTATGTGTCTCTATATAGGTTAATTCTTAAAAAAGCATGTCATTTGCCATTGAATTTGAGTATAAAGTAAGAATGCTAAAATTTATAAAAAGCACACGAAGAAATGCCATGACAATAACTAAGAAAGGCATAACTTTATGGTAGGTCAAAATATTTTACTTTATAACTTTCAACTTAGGGTTTTTCATAGTAAATTAAGGATTACAATGATCTAAACCTTTCAAGGTGAAATAAGTTGTTCCTTATTAAGTAGTGAAAGTTTCTTATCGCAAAAAAGGAACAATTCAAGTTAATGGATAGACATTAAAGTGTTATATAAATGGTGTATTCAACGAGCTTTAAACCATTATTTAGCTATATAAATTATAATGAAAATCATAAAGAATCATACCAAAGGTTATAAACAAGGTTTTCTATGGAAGGCATGTTTCTAAGAAGTATCTTTTTTCTTTCTTTCTTTCTTTTGATTATTTTCAGCATTGCAAGCAATTCACATTTTAAGTTTGGTTTTTCATTTTGCCCTTACTTTTAGTATGTCCTTTTTTCATTTATTCATTTGATAATATGAGACTTATTTTGATATGCTTTGATTTTTCTTTTTTTTAATAAATAATGATTGCATTAGAATATGATTTAAAGAAATTGATAACTATTACTCTTATTTAATGCTTAATTTATGTATTTATTTTATTTTATAATTGAGTTTTAAAAGTATGCATTATATCTATCATCTTTAAAATGTGTTACATGCTTTAAGAAATTTATATGAAGACTATTATATCCTTATAATTTCAAATATTACCTTTAAAACCTATTAGATTATTGCTATGCGTGAAACCTTAAATAGTTGCATCACTAATAAGATGATTTAGGTCATTTTTGTTTTAGTTGAGTTTTTAAAATTAAACTTATTTATATTTTTAACATTATTCACCTTATTGAGCTTTTAAATTCTTTTAGCCATATATTTTTTATATATATAATTTAATATGTCCATTAACCTTTTAGCTTAACAAACCAAAAGCCTCTTTTAAAAAGTTTAAAAAATGAATTCTTTTAAACAAAGGACCCTTCAAAAAAAAAAAAAAGGACCAATGGTTCTTAATACTAACCAAAATTTTGAATCAATTAACTAAACTTATTGCCATGGTCAATTAAATAAACTAATGAAGACTAAAGAAGCAAGAAAAAAACCATTTTTGGCCCAACGTTAAGATTAGTCAATCAAACTTATTACCATGATCAAACATATGGACAAGAGTATATACTGCAAAAAGTTGTATTTTGGCTGAAAGTTTGGATTGATCGACTAAAATAAGTGCAATAGTTGATTGATACTTTAAATCAAAGTTTTTAGATTTTGTCCATATTGTAAATAATTCTTTCAAAGAAAACAAAATATATATAGAAAATGAAAAACAAGAAGAAAAAGAAAAGTTTCAATTTTTTTTATTTTTTTACTTCAATTTGAATTATATTCCTTTCATTTGATTAGTCACTACCTTAGCCAACATTATAAGTGTGATAAAGTCCTTTTGATTTTTAGTAATGTACGTGTTTACATTAATAAAAAGGAATATGAAAAGCAAACTTATAAAGATTCACTTTTACATATTTGCGATATTATATTCATTATCCACTTATTTGCATAAATAAATTCAATAAACATACATGAATTTGTTATTTATCATTTATATGTTATTTTTGACTCACTTAAGATTTTGATAATACTTGAATGAACTATTAAACTTGTTCAACATTAAGTAGTATTTTTTAATAATTGTGTGACATATGTAATATTTAAAGAAAATATTGAAGAATTAAGCAAAATCATTAAATGTCTCCAAGTATTATGTTTCATAGGTGATTCTTTTTAGCTCAAAGTGTAGCAAAATTAAGTATAGGGTATTTAATAGGGTTTAATTTAATATTTATTTCTATTTAATTTTACTTTCTAGTTTACATAATTATTTTTACTGAAGTTCAATTTTATGAAGATTTTATATATTTGTACTATCTTTTATTTTAAAAAAAGTACATTAAATAATTAGAATTAAATTTACAATGTAAAAAAAGAAAGAAATAAGGACAAAGAAAAAAAAAAGGATCATTAAGATAAATCCTAATTTGATTTGAAATTATTTTGGAAAAATTTCCTATCCATCTTTATATTATATAATTTGATTCACAAACCTATTATAAGTATAAAGAAAAACATATATTAGATAAGTTTATTTATGAATTTTAGTGAATGACTCATTTTATTGGTTGCACTAATAACATATAATGACATCATAAGTATATCTTATTAAGTGCATATTATGTCAAAAGTGAGGGAGATCTTAATCTTTTTTTTTAACTAGTAAATTATGTTTTAAGATGTGTAAAATAAATTAAAACAAACTAATTTTTTCCACACTAGTTGAGTAATGACAAATTCATGCATTTTTAAGATAAAAATTTTTAATATTCCCATTAGTGGCTCTACAAGAAATTAAAGTTGGTTATTATAGCCATATTAGCACTAGATGATTTCTTTATACTTATAAACACATTAAATAATCCAATCCTTTTGCAAAAGTTGATGTTAAATGTGCATTATGTACTTTATGAACAAATATTTATCAAAAACACTTTTTTGTTGAATTTATTATACACAATGAATAAAATCATCATTTTGTTAATAAATAATAATATGTACAATAATATTTGTGTTTATATGTGTGTGTGTGTGTGTGTGTGTGTGTGTGTTATGTATTTATAAAATCATATGCTAGTGTAATTACTTTCATATCTTATTATATGCATTTCATTTAAATATATATCTTTTATTGCAAATTTTTAAAAGTATATACAAAACTTAACAAAGAAGTTTTCCTTTTTTTTCTTAATTTCCTTGCTCGGTTATTTATTTATCATTTTTGTGACATAAAAACATATTATTTCAATTACATTGTATTCAAAAAGGTATATATATAATTACAATAATTAAGATAAAGTTGATGAAATGTTTATATTATACCATTTACTTAATTTTATAATTTTTAATAAATTCTCATAATTTATAATATTTAACACTAATTTGATAATTAATTTATAAATTTTTTAATATTTTAATAAAATTAAGATTTCATAATGTATCTATATTTCAATATATGTATTATAATTACAAAATTTAAGAAAATGTTAGAAAAATGTAGTAATCTACTGAATTTTAGAATCTTTTTAATACACTTTAATAGTTTTTAATATTTAATATTAGTTTAATAATTAATTTATATTTTTTTAGTATCTTAATAAATTAGAATTTCAATATATATCAAAACCTTATCTTTATGTTATAAAATCACATGCATGCTTAACTTAAATTATTATTCTTTTATCTTCTTTCAACTAGATTTTATTAGAATTTTCTTCTTAACTAAATTTTGCTTAATCATTTTTCTTTAAAATTGGTGTTTATATTTTTCTTCCATTAGTTTTGATTAGTTTTATTATTTTATCTAATTTTTCATAATTTTTGTGAGCTATATTATGAATTGTTTAACATGTTGTTATGAGTCTAATTGCATAATTTAAGCCCTTTTTTTATTTATTCAAAAGAATATATTCATAATTTAAGTTTCTTGTTATTTTCCTCATTTAAATAAAATACAAAAATATATTTCTTAATATATATATATATATATATATACACAAACTTTCTGCAATATATATGAATTACATAACTTGCTTTCATAAGTCCAATTATAAAATTTAAGCTTTATTTTTTTTTTGACTTTTCAAAATAAATTTATTTATTATTTAAAAAATTCACATTTAAAGCTCATTTTTTTATTTAACTAAAATATAAAAAAATGCACTTTTCAAAAAATTTAAAAAAACACAAGTATCACATGAATCTAACATTAATAAAATTATTATTACTAGATTGAAAAAAAAAAGTCCATGAAATGTTCATATAGCAAGATTATCTAAATATTCAATTTAAATTTTAATTTTTATTATAGGTTCTTATAATATGAATTATTTAATATGAATTTTATAATAAATTTGTAATTTTTTAAAATTTTAATAAAATTAAAATTTTAACATATATTTAATCTATTTAATTTAATATCTATTATAATTTTTTTAAATTTATATTATTAATTTTTCATGTGCTTTGATAATATACAGAATACAAATATTTATAATTAATAAAAATAAATTTTTAAAAAATTTAAATTTTTATATTATTATTATTTATTTATTTAAATAAGATTCAAATAAAAATTTACGCGGATTTAATAGTCATGTCTATAAAATATGAAGGTCTCGTTGCTTGATTAAAACGCTACCGTCTTATGAGTTATCACTTCATTTTTTCTGCCTCTGTGTCGTCAGTTAACTATTGTCAGTCACATTGCGTTAGATTCTCTCTCCCTCTCCCTCCCACTTTCTTGCCCTAAAAGTCGCCGGTGCACGAGCGCATTGTCGCCGATTGGCAATTCATTGGTTCTCCCTCTTTCAGTTAACTATTAGGTTTTTGTTATTGTTTTTCTTTAAATTTTCGGAACCGAAGTGAATTACCTCTTTAGGATTCTTTCGAATTTAATTAATTACTGTATTCTTGTTATGCGTGGATGCGTGCCTCTCTCTTTTTGGAATCAAAGATTCGAATTTGATTCGCTAATTTGGGGAAAGATTGTTGCTTTCTGATGTATGGACTCAATTGCAGTGAAAAACGATCATTGGGCAGGCAGTCTAATTACTTTGTTCTCTGGGCCTTTGTTATGGCTGGTTTTATGGGTTCTTTTATCTTCTTTTTTTTTTCATTTCATTTCTTTTCTTTTCTGTTTCAGTTCTTTTAGAACTTTTCTTTCTTCTTTAACTTTATTGGGGTAGATATGGTGATTTTATGAGAAGGGTTTTATTGACTACCTTTTTTTTGTCTTTAATCTTCTAGTTGCGAAAATAATTTAGAGATTAACTTAGTCAATGCTTGTAGTTTAGACTTTTCTGTTGTAGGCCAGATTGGGTCGTTTCAGAGGAGAGTGGAATTCGGACAATTCCGTGAATTGTTGTGCTGCCATTGGCAATTTTCGTTGTTATTGTTAATGATTTTGTCTCCTGCTAAAATCTCATAAATTTTCTTCTTTGCTTTCCTGGGTGCCTCTCTTTGGGAGAAACGAATGGGATTGCTACTCTTTTTCTCTTTATTGCTGTCTTTTATTCAGCTTAAGTTGCTTTTTAAATTCTTTTTTAATTTCTTTTGATCTGTTTAGGCAGCCTTTTAAATTCTTTACCTAGGATGAATCTTTGAGCTCATAAATAGTGCAAAATTTAATTTTGGATTGGGATCAGGGAGATAGTTTATGGTTTTGCCATTTTGATTGTCTATTTGCATTGACTTGATGTTTGCTTTGATCTTAATTTTCCCTTTTGAGAATTGTTAGTCTTGAAAAGTAGAATAAACAATGAATGAAAGAATTAATTTTTGTTGATTAATTCTGTGAGAATGCATCCACCTTCCTTGCAGATTTTACCTTGGCAATGTTGTTGGTTCAATTTTAAAATGTTGCCATGTTCTGAGTGATTGGACTCACAGCTAGCTATAATTCCAAGGAATTGGAACTGACCTGGGAGCTGGTGAGTTCGGAATTCAACATATTAGAAGTGTTTATATGCTGGTTTATTTGGCATATCATGAGATGCTGCATTTCTGACATTGCCAGTTTGCTGGGGTGTTTGGGTTTCTTCTGCTAATCTATTTAAAGAAAGGGGAAACTTATATGGTTGATAGAAGACATAATCCACATTGAATTTCAATGGCTGACATTAATCTCATAGATATCAGTTCATCTGATAGCGATAGTGAGATTGTAGAAGTTGAAGGGACTAGTACAGCTCCGAGAGAATCTCTGAATTTTAGGAAACTTCCACCTTGGATGGCAGCACATGGTACAAATGGAAGGATTAGAGGTCAGATCAAGTTTCCTCCGCTAATACAAGCAATTCACTGTTATTCTTTACTCATCCAAGTGCCACTGGTAGCTGCCATGAGGCTGCAACATGATAGTTTAATGTAGTGCTATCATGGGCCATTTGTTGAATTTGCAGGTTATGGCGGAGTTATTCAAAAGACTCAGAACCAGCATGGTTCAACTGACAATTACAGAATGTCAAATCTGTTTACAGGCCATGAAAATGATTCTCACTATTCAATAGGGAATGGTGGTTTCAGTCAGCGTGCTATCAATTCTCAAATTGCCAATGGTTCTGGTGCAGATTATGAGAAACTTTCATCCCAACAGGCTTTTAAGAGGACTTTTCCATCATTTGTTCAGCCATCTGCCGCAGGGACTAAAGCATTTAACTTAGCAGAGCACATAAGTGCCAGTAAGACTCATGACATCTATGGAAACACATACCATTCAGTTGGGCCAAGTTCAAATAGGCCTTACATGAAGGACCACAACATCAGGGGCAGTAGTGAGGATGCTATGATGTATGAAAATGACAGAAGTAGGATCCTGCCTTCATCTTTGATGCATGGCAAGTCTATTTCCTCAACACAATTTTCTGGTTTGGGCGACCCTCTATATCGACCCATGGTTGGGGAAGAAAGGGTTGTTGGAGCTGATGAGAGGCTGATTTTCCAAGCAGCACTGGAGGTATATATGTTTTAACTGTCTTTTCAGCCTAAATAGGATCTGAGTAGTTCCATCTGTTATACGTGTAAAATCCATCAGGATAATCCTTTGTCTTGTACGAGTCACAAGCACCTCTCTTCAGGTGTTCTTTTTTATCGTTTGGATGAAATATAATATATGAAAGCAAAGTATTAAGTCTTGTGGGCCTCCGACTAATTGAAAAAAGCAAAAGTGTTGCAATAAATAGAGTGGCCGGTAACAGAGTGGTCACAGAGTGATCTTGCAATTAATTCCAAGGTTTACAAAGGGAGGTAATCTTGGTCACAGAGTGGTGGGTGAATGGTACTTCCATGGGCATGATGCATTGAGCAGTACTAATTGTCTCAAGGATCAATTACGCAAATTGCATTGTTTTCTGTAGGTGGGAAAGCCTTAGCCAGAGATTATTGTTTAGCATGATACAACCAGACACTTTTGAGTTCTATGTTAAAAAAGCGATCCTTAAATTTTAGAAACTGCTTTCAATTTTTTTTTTTCTGTTTTTTGGGAAGAGGTTTTGTTATGAATTGAATGCAAGGTTGCAGGATCACGATAAAAGTGGGGAAGTAGAAGCTTGTCCTTTCTTTCTTGTGAGAGAAATATGGAAGTCACTTTTGGAGTAAGATAATGGCTTAGAAAAAAAAAAAAAAAAAACAGAAGGATCCTATGATACTATTTCTTTGTTTGAGATATGAGGAAACAACCAATCGTCTGCCCTTCCATTATGATCAGATGGGCTCATATAAGGGATTAATTTGCTTCTTTGTAGCGATACAGATATTCAGAAAAATCAAAAAGGAGTCAAAATGTTTTGGAGCACTATTTACAAGCCTTAGAGCTTTCAAGAATGTGGAGATCTTTTGAAGTGAGCATTTGGAGAAGTGGATGGGTTATAAATTTTACAACTTGAAGAATATGGTGAATTATTCTCTTAGTTTTGGAAGCATTTGATGTACAAAATCTTTCAGTTGCTAACATTAAGTATGGGACTGTAGTTTTTCTTGAGGTGATTGACCTAATCAAACTGATAATTTAATTTGAAGAAGTCCTATGGCAAACCAAATCGATGAGTTTCATTCTGGATTGGCTTCAATTTAGGTGCTGTTTGCTTAACTTTATTAATTCTCTGTTTTTCTTGAATAGCAGGATGGTTTTAAACCTTTCTGTTCAAACCATCAATTGATTTTTTTTTTT
>CM038610.1:5134287-5288566 GCA_021533255.1 Ceriops tagal | reverse complement strand
AAAAAAAAAAAAAAGCATGCTTTTGTGGAATTATAACCGTGTAATGGTTTTGTTAAACACCATATAGCTCGTCAGGATCTCGGAGGGCAGAGGAGTCTGGTCGCTGATATTAGATTGATACATCTTATGAGCATGAACAAAAGACGTGACAGGGCTGAAATAATGTGAAATAATTTTAGTTTTGTGCATTTGATGGTTGCTTCCACTTTACATGGCACTAGGAGAGACGTAATTGTTCAGCCTACCTGATTAAGATTTGGATTTGAGTTGCCATACCTTAAAATCCCCGACTGAATGCTAAAGATCATCTGTTGATTGTAGTATAGCCTTTACCATCCAATTTGAGGGCTGTATTTTAGGGTATAGCCTAAGACTCCTTAGCCACATGGGAAAAACTATTCCAAGATAAGCAGACCAATCCAAAACTGATGGAACTAGACTTAATTGACAAGGCCTACTCTAATGTGGAAATTCCTCAAGGACAAGTCTCCAAACTAAAATCATGAGACATAATTAAGATAGATCAATTGTAAACAACAAAACAATCTGACAAGGACGCTTTATTTTTTGACCTAAAATATTCCTTGTTGGCCCATGAACCTCAGCCTTTCAACTAGGGTACCACTTGTCCTAGTGCACAAGGCTTTCATAGTGTGGGGTTTTAGGGAAATGTCAAATGTATGAGGCCTTACTCTTGTTTTCATAAAGAGGTTATTTCCACTACTTGAACTGTGATCTCCTGATCAAAATAGAGTAACTTTATTGTTACACCAAGCCTTATCTTCACAAAAGGATCTATGAATCCAATTTTATGAAGTTATATAAACTCAAATTCTATCAAACTCTAAGGAATGCAAAACTATATTCCCTCACAGCTACTTTGTTCTTTCTATTATTGAGGGTTAAACTTCTCTTGATCAGAATCAAATGAAAAATTGATATCAATGTATCTATTTTGTGTAAGTGTACTTGTGAGCATTGAAAGTATCAGCAAGTCTCCAGAATTGAGAGAATGGTCTACATATAGATATCCAAAACCATTGGATCTCTGGCAAATGATTTCAATGCAAAATTAATATCAACATATTATTAACACAAATTGTATACTCATCTTTGTAAAACATTGTTGGAGTTTTTACACACAAACTTATGTGTGGAAGGTTAAGTTCATTGTCTGTAATGATTCATGCTTTTTTTTTCTTCTCTTTTCTATTTGGGTTGTAACATGAAACTTGGCCCCTATATAATAATGCCTCTAGGCATATTTCTGTAGGCCATTGATTCTGGTTTGAAAACCAATAAATACCATAGCTCTGTCAACTTTTAAGCAAATTTCATTTGTGATTATCAGTTATTTCGGTGAACATGTCTTATGAATATGATATGCATCTTGAGAATACCAGTGTATGTATCTTGCAGGCTTATGCTGCTGCTGGTACTGTGAACCAAAATTATGCAAATATTCTTTTGATGTTATTGCGTCTTCGCCAGGCTTGTGACCACCCAATTCTAGTGAAAGGTGTTAATTCTGACTCTTTTGACAAAGAGTCTGCAGAAATGGCAAAGAGGCTCCCTAGGGAGATGGTGGCTTATCTATTGGATCTCTTGAAAAATTTGGCCTACTGCTTTGTATGCAATGTGAGTGTCAATAATTTCAATACATTCTATCCCTTCTGGGATGCTGCTTGCAAGAGCTTGTTGAGTAATTATTTGTATTCATTGAAAAATAAAGGCTGGCATTGAATGTAATTGTTGTTGTTTGTGGATTGTATATATTGCGTATTCTTATTGCTGAAATGTTACTTGCATATTTTCAAGTTCCAGCACCTGGGAAATTATTACATTGAATGTAAAACTAGTGTCCTCACACAATACATGCAATCTGCCTGCATATGCTTTTGGTGTTTTCAACACTTCATGTTGAAGTTGATGTGAAATTACCTGATTTTGTATTTCGAAGTTTATGCTATTTTCAGGACAAGTTTAGTCTATTTTCTGTTGAGCTGAGTTTTTTATTGAAACAATTATACGGCATCAGCATGTTACAATG
Source organism: Ceriops tagal (assembly GCA_021533255.1). NCBI lineage: Eukaryota > Viridiplantae > Streptophyta > Magnoliopsida > Malpighiales > Rhizophoraceae > Ceriops > Ceriops tagal. The sequence continues at coordinate 5,286,516 of CM038610.1, read as the reverse complement.
TTGGGCTCCCTGAATTATGTTACAGGAGCAATTAAAAGTTCTAGTTGGCTGCAGCTGCATTTTGTTTTAATCTTTTCTACGACCTTCCTTACTATTGTCCATTTTGCCACCATTTTCCTTGTATTCCATATTGCATGAACAGCAATATCTGGATTTTATATTGCATAAATGGTTGTGCTGATAGAGGTTACCTGATCATTAAATAACTTAGCTTGCAGATATTTCAACTGTTTAAGATATTCAGTGCCATCATACATATGCATACATTAATGCATAATTTGGGAAGTAGCAGTTAAGCTATTTGCATTTTATAACAGGTCCTTCCTAGCTTATATTATGAACTTATTTAGTACTACTTTATGCAATGCCTGTGTCTAGTAACTATACACATTGATAATAATTCCTATTTCTAGGCAAGTCTGGCTCATTCTTGTGTTGCAAGCCTTGTCGAGGGAGTCAATGTGATACTTGTGTCAAGAAGTTTCCAGTTGTACTGCTCATCCATATTGTTTTTATATACTTCTCCATGTCTTTCTTGTGCAAAATGTATCATGCATGTGTTGTGTGTATGTGGACTGAGGCATGCAAGTATGACAGAATTTGCTATTTTTTCTGGGGACTGGAACCTTTTAACAGGATACACCAGAAGACCCTGTTGTTACCATGTGTGGCCATGTATTCTGCTATCCATGTGTATCTGAATACTTGGCAGGGGACGATAACATGTGTCCAGCTCCAAACTGTAAAGAGCAGCTTGGTTCTGATATTGTTTTCTCTGAAGCTACCCTTAGAAGTTGTATATCTGGTAATCCTGATACCAGTCCAACACACTCTAATCTTGAAGAGAAATCAGTGGTCCTGCAGAATGATTATACTTCCTCTAAGATTAGAGCTGTTCTTGAGATTATCCAGTCACCTGGTAAAGTACAAAATTCAATTTTAGAACTAAATGGTTCTAAAATATGCAATGGAACCTCAGGAGCATACTCCAACGTGGCAAGTGAAGGATCATTGAAAGCAATTGTTTTCTCCCAATGGACTGGTATGTTGGACTTGGTAGAAAGTTCATTGAAACAGTGTTGTATACAGTGTAGGAGGCTTGACGGAACGATGACTTTGGGCTCAAGAGACAGGGCTGTCAAAGATTTCAACACTGATCCCGAGGTTTGGCTTTTGCCACATGGAACTCTGAAAAGTTCTTTCACTGCCTTAAGTATTATTTATTTAACAGGAGAGATTGTAGTTAATGGAAAGTATTTCTAGATGAAGTTACTGTTGTGAAATGTGATGCATAAAATAAGTCATTCAGGTACACCAAAATGTGTTCGCAGGTTACTAATGTGTCAAATTGGGTTTATGGATATTCCTGGCACCTTAACACAAGCATTGATTTCAACATCTGAGTGATTAAAATTTATTGCAGGTGACTGTTATGCTGATGTCTCTGAAGGCAGGAAATCTGGGCTTGAACATGGTAGCTGCATGTCATGTAATCCTTTTGGATCTTTGGTGGAATCCAACAACTGAAGATCAGGCTGTTGATCGAGCACATAGAATTGGACAGACTCGTCCTGTTACCGTAACACGGCTTACTATTAGAGACACTGTCGAAGATAGAATATTAGCTCTCCAGGTACTCTTCCTATCACCCTGATGTTAGGTTTGCTTCATATTTTGGCTTTTTAGCTCATGTTGTGCAACCTTTTTCTTTTTTATAAAACTTCTGGAGGGTTTTGAATCAGGATGTTAATTGGTGTGAGAAGGTTTAAGGATTTTTGGTAGGGAGAAGGCAGGTGCCGAGCATCTCTTTTGATTTTGTAGACCAAGGACAATTCCTAAGAGCAAATTAGCTAATAGCCAAAGTGATGAATATTTTTGAAGAAAATCCTATAAGGCCAGAAAGTCTTAGATACTTTAATGTGGTCCCCAAGATCAGCCTTGTGAGGGATAAAACTGGAAATTGGCTGTCCTTCTATCCTTCCACAATTCAAATTGAAATGGCTGTTCTTAAGGCCTGAACCAGAGTCATTTTAACTAATAGATTACATTACGGTGCTTGCACATGGCAGCATCTTGTAACTTCAAGGTTTCTGTCTCATGCTTTTGCCATGATATTGTGCTTAATATAGAAAAACTTGATCGTGTTGTGTAATAGATGTGTCCTAAGTTGCTAACTATGATGTGCAGGAGGAGAAGAGGAAAATGGTTGCCTCTGCATTTGGTGAGGATCAGACTGGGGGTTCAGCTACTCGCCTAACAGCAGAAGATCTCAAATATCTTTTTAAGCTTTAGGGCAGACAGTCCTGTCACGATTATAAATGAGAAGCATCTGGCTGCATTTTGTCATTTTTGCCATATGGATAACATTACTTGCTGCGTTTGAACTACCTGCCTATGGAGGGTTGGTATGGATCCATTTTGGGGTCTGGGGTCGGGGGTTGTGTGTGGGTGGAATCTCTAAAAATGTTATCATTTTTGTGGTTTGGGGCTCATAAGATGATGCATTTTTGTTCTGAGTAGATGAAGGGGATAGGAAGCCAAAGCTATATGTAAATGTCTTTACATCATTTCATAATGTATATCAAGCTTTTTAGCTAGCATAATTTATATTTGTTGTTGATATCCCAACGCCTCAGCGCACAGAGACGAAGCTTCTTAGAAGAAGCAAGGCTAAAAGGCCTTTTACAGCAAGTGGACGCATCACATCCGAAGTCCAACAATGTTCACTAGGAACAAGCGTTACCTCTTGAGCTAAAGCATGTGCATGCCCATTTTACCCTTCCTATTTACGTTTATATGCCTGAAAATGACCTGGCAACAGAGAGGGAGCAGCCCTGCACTAAACTACAATTCAAAACATTTGTACTAACTGTGGAGGGGGGTGGTCGTTGTGGAGAGACTTGGCCCATTCCACGCGTGGCAAGATCTACAATTGTCTCGGCTTGCTGAGGCCACCTTTGTCGTGGAAAGAAGTGTTTATATGAGGAATGCCATGTACAATCCAAATACCTTTCGTATTCTATTTTGTTTTTTTTTTTTTTTTTTGGTTCTTTCCCTGATTGTCTCTTACTTGTGTTCTTTTGAGACGAATAGCGGTTTACCTTACGTTGCATCATATCAAATTAAACCTTACCCAATAATCTAGTTAGGCATGAGCTGAGCTGTAAGATCCGGTTTAGAAATGCTTAAGTTAACACTTTTGGTTTAGGATTTTGTAACAAATCCATATATATATATATATTGAAATGCGGGATCCGGTTTAGGATTTGGGATGAGGTTAAGATGGTTGTTTTGAGAATTTTGCCAATCTGCAACAAAACGACTACCACGTATTCTTTCCAAGCTTTTTGAGCTAAAGAGCAAATGCGGTAGTTTCCGCTTCCAAGGAAATCAATGGTATTTGTAGTAAAAGTACTAAATCAACCGTCTCAGTAGACTGATTTTCTGCATTGGATGTTATTGGTAGATTAAGTCTGCCACTGTCAGAGAAGTTATTTTCAGGGAAAATACTGAGGAACCACTTGAGTTGCTTATTTAAAAAGATTCACGAGCTGTTTCCTAAACGTTCTATATAAGCGCCAATTTCTTGTTCCCTGTTCTTTTTTCTTTTTAGCATTTTCTGGCGATACCTACTGGTTGCGGTGGTTCATATTATTAAAAAGACGTTTCCGGTGCAAGAGAAGTCGTAGCTATCTAGGCATGAACGAAAAAGACAAGAAAGTCGGACAAAGAAAGAGAGAGGAGATGGAAGTTGCTGCTAGCTGGAGAGGAGGACTCCATGGGACCTATTTGTCAAGTGCTTTCATAGACAGCGTTTGCCAAAATGTCTTCCACCCCGTCGAGCGTTGTTGAGGCATGCTTACATAGGCTGTCAAAGTCCAAAACCCTGAGAGAATCTTAATGTTAGCTGATACCTACTGACAAGGGGAGACCATTTCGCCAAGCAATATGCAGCACCATTGCAAGTAGTGTATGTATGCCGAACGACGCCATGAGTAATTTCTGACAAAAGCTTACCTTTGCTTTTATTGATTCCTTCCCCATTCACCAATTCCATCAAATAAATTTCTTTCTTCAGTGGTTAAAGTGGTTCCGAAATCATAGGAGGTTTAGACACAGAAAGTGATAGTATTAGCAGTCCACATTTTATTACTGGAGACATAACAAGTGCGCGGTGATAAAAAGTGTTGCGACTCTTCCTAATCTCAAGCAATATCAAAAGGGCGCAAAATAATTATGCTCTCAAATCTGTCAAAAGATGAGGGCCAAAAAGAAAAAAAAAAAAAAGGCGGCACCTTTGTTAAAGTCATTGCTTGAATATACAGAGCGAGCCCCAGTGGAGATAACGCCAAAGATGTTCTGTCCACAGGGCCCCCTAGTGGTGCCTTCACATGTCCATTCAAGTGGTGGGTTTAGCTCCCTTCCTTCATGGTTTTTGCACTGTAGGAGGAGGGAATCTTTGTGTGGGAAGATGGGAAATAAAGATGTCGGAAAAATGAGAAAATATGCAGAGTCAGCGTCAATTTTCTGTCAACTGTACTGAATTATGTCTGACATAACGTGGAGTAAGTAAAAGGACCCTCTTGGATCCTATCCCCTCACATAAAAGGCCACTGTGGCACTCTGGCAAAAGGGAGCCTTTTTTCGGGGCACTTTTTTGACCTTACCCGAAATTTCCTCTTGGCAATGTTTGCCTATTGTACACGCCTCCTCCTCCTCCTCCTCCTCTCCCCACGTTCCGGCATATCATCTTTTAAAGAATCATTAGATTGTTTTTGCACATGCACATTCAGGATTTTAGGAGAGAAGCAACAATTTAATCCCCAATAATAAAATATAAAAAAGGAAAGGAAAATGGTCACACACACTCGCATGGCATTGATACATCCCCACCCTTACCTTATCTATCCACAAAACTTTAACTAGGTTCACCTTTTTAACTTGCATGTATTGTAACTGAAGACATACAAGAAGCATCCCCTCATCGTGGCTGGCTCATGCCCCTTTTGCATCGAATCAAGCTTAGCAAGTATTGGGGCCAAACCCAACAAACCCATTTGCCCCATCAAAGGAAATCTGAATGCCCTCTTGCTGAATGTTCCCTATGATGGAAAGTCTGGAAGGGGAAGGAGCGAATGCAAAACAGAAAGTCCCCGCATCGTCTACTGGAATTAGAAAGTTGCTTGCCGGGAGGGTCAAGACTGGACCACCCGAGAAATAAAATGAGACGGTTGGCACCCGAACTGACAGGAACCCGGACAGGTTATAACAAGTATCAAATATAGATACTCCAGATGCCCGAGGGAGGTTTCCAGTCTGCTCAATAAAGTAGTTGCGGAATGGCTCGTAGGCCTCCTCTGGGAGTCTGGTCACGGCTGTACCGGTGTCCATAACGACTCCGCCGTCTCCCAATTCGGTTATCCCGAAAATATCTTCAGGTGTGGGCACCTGCACGCCTCCGACTCCAAGACCCGAGAGCCCAATGTAGTAGAAACTCGGGGACCGGGGGTTTCGGATCAAGGGGATCCACGCAGAACCCATGGGCAGTGCCTGACGCCCAAATTCCAAAGACCCGGACGAGGCAGTGCCCCGACTCACTAAACAGTAAATAAATGCGTCCCCGGTTTGACCACCCAACTGACCCACAAATGACATGGATCCACCTCCGAGTCCCAACAACCCGGCAGCCCCCACAAACATGCCCCGGTTCCGGTGTCCACATCCAATGGCCACATTTCGGACCACGGCCCGCCCGAATGTAAGTGTCTCCATGGCCAAGGTGCCTTTGGTATACGACCCGTCACCATATGACACCTCATACCGACACCGACCCGCATGGCAGTCGGCGTTCTCAATTCGGTCACAGACGGCGGAACTACAAGGTACCCCCATGAACGATGCTGAATCGGCCGGGTCAAACAGCGGGTCAGTTTGATTGTAACACTGGGTACAGGGTTTGCATTGGACCCAAACAATGTCACTACCTGTATCAATGACCATGTATTGGCTTCTCGGCGGGCTGCCAACCCCTATTCTCACAAAATATTCTCCACTGCCTTGGTCCATCCCTGAAATCACCTCCGACCCAAAATCCTCCAACCCTTTGCTGGCGGCGCCGCCTGTCCCTCCACTTGAGAGACGGTGGACAAGGCTGGCCACCCTCTTCCCGTCTCTTTCCATGCGCGAATGGAAAAGGCGGGCGTGGTGACTGTGTAACTTCTTCTTGTTGAAGGGTAACTTGTCTCTATGGACTAGTTGTAGCTTCCACTTTCGCTCACTCTCGTTGCCACTCTGGTTCTTCGACAATGTTTCTTGATATTTGGATGTCCTGACAGGCCCAGTTTTTGCTTCTGTGATTGCCTTTTTCACATTCAATTGTTGAAAATTAGGATATAAACTAGGTTCCTCCGGGGTCAGGATAGTGGGGGCCCTGCCGGTGGCGGCGATACTGGTGACTACAAGTACATGCGATGGTATCAGCACTAGGAGGATTAGCGTTTCAAAGGATGCCATATGGTTTCCTGGATATATTGATTGTTGGTTGTTATAACAGAACAGTTACGTGGCTTTGTGCTTTGAAGGGGTTAAGGATGGACAGGTTGGGGAATTATTTAATTGGGTTTCTGGGATGTGCGGAAGGAGAAAAACCAAAGACAAGGGTGTGTGGGTGTGTGGGGAGTTTCAAATAATGGGGTTCTACATTTGTTTATTTGTTTTTTTTTTTTTTTGGTTGTTTTGCATTTGGAGCGATTTGTTATGTAGAGAAAATTTTTGGGAAGGGAAAGGAGAGTGTGCTTTTTAGTAGTGTTGTTTTATATACTCAACTTTGCATTCCCTTTTTCTGTTTGTTGCTTTTTTGCATTCAGCCAAGAGTGTTGTTTTGAAGGAAAAAGATGTTATTGTGACTGTTTATTATATATTTATAATTTTCATAATTAATTGACATATATTCAATAATTATAAATGTATGATTAATGATTATAATAATATAACGCGACATTTACTGTGAATCGGTAATGCAAGGCAAAATTTACTTGCATTTGTTATTCTTTCTGTCTGTGCAAATCCATTTTCTCAATTTTGTGAAACGTGGAGACCCAACACATGGAACTTGAAGCCCCCTGTTTTCGGTGAGACTAAAGAGATCAACAGATGTAGGATGAATAATGTAGTTGGTAGAAACTTAAACCAGACTAGAGGGAGCACATTATGTTGACGTTACCTTATTAATTTATTAAGGATTGGGTTGCAACGACAGTCTTTGAAAACAAATGAAAAAGGAAAAAAGGAAGAAAAAGTGAAATATGTGGGGGCCATACGGTGGACAAAATCATGAATTTGACTAGCTTTGGTAAACAAAGAAAGATTGCCAGCTTTTACAATATTGCATTTATTACTCTTGCTAATCGTCGCACAATCACACGGTGGCGCTCAGATCGATTCCAGGGGACAGTCACTAATGGAGTGGGGCGAGGCGATTCACGTGCGAAATATGCATACTCGTGATTTAGCTTTTGAAAAGTAGTCCCACACAGAACGTAAAAAACAAAGAGAGTGGGGGGGGGGGGGAGGTTGGTATTTGCTAAAATTAACTCAAAAGGTTCATTTAAGTAAAATTGGTCACCATGTCTTGAATCTTTATATGCAGTTTGCATTTGCATGCAAATAAGTAGGAAAAGGGTCACCAAAAAAAAAAAATAATGCATTTATCAAATATTCAATATACTCGTCAAAATACATTATTACGGAATATTTGACATTTTCCCTAAAATTTGTTCATAAAAATAATGAGCAAAGTGGATGCCATTAGACCGAGAATCTTTCGATCTAAGAATCTCCCTGTTTGCTCAGTTTAGAGAGGACCGAATTGAAACTACAATTGTCGAATAATTTTTGCATCTTCTAAATCTAAAATGTTCTATTGTACCTTTAATTTGCCTTTTCTCATCCTCTATTTTGTCCCAACTCTTCTATCTTTTCTGATGGGAGACAGACGAAAGGTTGATGTTGTATCTGAATTAAACCGAGATTTATGTGTAATGTTTCATAAGTTGGAAGTTTTAAGAACAGATGGGCCTCAAAATGTTTACTGTTTTTACATAATTGGACCTTAAATAAGGTATCCTCATTCTTTATTATCAGTATACCTCATATCTAACAATTTATGTAATTTATTTTTTAAGTTTATAGATGACCACTCTTCAGTGTAGATAGAATTTTATGTGAGCAATTTACTTGGTTTAAGATTTTTATGACATAAATTTTTCTTTTCCAAAGTCGATTACACATACGTAGTTTTTCTTTTAAATTACCTTCTTATTATTCCCAAACAACACGATTTATTGATATATAATAGTTATAAGAGATCAATTTTTTGTATTTCTTTCATTATTGCCGTGCATTTTCTAACATTTTTAAGTTTACATAGACACTTCTCTTTTTTTTTTTTGGGTCGTAATGGTTGGCAACTACATCCTGGGCCATTGAAAAAACTTAAAAAGACATCAACCAGGGCCATTTGAACCGCAACTAAATCCTGTATCAAAAGTTGCTGCACCCCCCGGGGGAGGTGGGGGGGACTCACGTAGGATATTTAAATCCAATTGTAATGAACTAGTATGGTTGGCAAAGCTAGTCCGCTACATCGTTGCCCTCTCTGCAAACATGTACCTTGTGGATCTCCCAGTTTCTCTGGAGTAGCTCCTACAACTCTGGATGATATTTGGTATTAAGGGTGAGCGCGAGAGACTCCCTGAAAAATGCACTGCAATGCTAATTTAAAATCGACGTCCAACCAACTCATGCGGAAACCACAGTGTTTTTCTTTTCTTTTCTTTTATTATTCTTTTTTTTTTTTAACACTCGCATGTAGGTGAATCGGAGAGACCATTTGGCAAGCATGAAATGCCTGCCATGACAAGCAAAACTCGGCTTCCAGCTGGTCCAACTTTATATTACAGGACTCCCTCCCTCGGACAATGTGAAGACATATTGGGCATGAGTTGTGGGCACAAGCAGAACATTATCACGGGTATGGCCCAATTGGTTTCATTCCCTACTCGCTGCTCAGCACGTCGGCTTCGTATGTGGAGCACAACTCTATCGCTTACAGTGACACGGGCTTGTTTAATTCCGTGGATCGTGATCAATGGCAGAACTTCAAGACAATTTCATTTGAATACATTTGTAATGCCTTCAGTTAGCTTCCTTAAAATATTTGCTCCAATATTTTAAATTGGAGGTTGCAGGAGTTGATATAATATTAAGAAAATACTAATTAGACACGTTATTTTGATGAACATGGTTGCAGATGCAAGTGTGAACGAGGGTTACGGGTGATGCAGGCAGGGACAGGGACAGGGAAAAAGGACAGCAATCGTGCTTCTAATAACAATATGCATTATTAATAATTGCAGAACATGGACTCTCCTATTGCTTTTGAATGATGTGCACTTCTTTTTTTGAATACCACAATCGTGGGCAGTTTCAACTGGATTTAAAGCCGACCGTGCATCGGCCAATTCCTTCATCTCAAAAGGAAACAAGGAAAAACTCAGTTGGGGAATAATGTGCATAGGGGGAAGAATATTACTTAAAAGGAAAGAAAGAATCTTAAAGTAAGTTGCTATGTGATGCTCGTGAAAACACCCATACAAAATTTTGCTATTCCAATAACGGGCCGGAGGCCCAAAGCAACTGAAGTTGAGTTTTAAAAGGGGTAAAATTCAATCTGGTTTTACATTTTTTAAAATTTAAAATTTAATTTTAATTTTTAAAAAAATTATTTAAATTTTATACATTTTAAATTTATTATAATTTAATTTTTAACATAAATTATTATAAATATCGAATATTTAACATATTTAATAAAATACAAATACAAATTAAGATACTTTCTAATTTTCTCTTTTACATTCATTTTCATCGTAGGGCTTTTAGTGTTTATAACAATCTTATTGAGCATTTATATTTTTGGCATATTTTGTTAAATACTTAATGTTTATAAAAATTTTCATACAAAAAAAAAAAAAATCGCAACCAAGATCAATTTTAAAAATAAAAGAGTTAAATAAAAAAGGTTTTAGAAAGATATTAAAAAAATCCTTAAAAAAAACTTAGAATCAAATTGAATTTTATCCCAATCTTAAAAAGCAAGCAAGATGTTATTAAAAAATAAAAAAATAAATAAAGAAAGGAATATCCAAAACAACTAAGGAATATTCTGCATGAAAATCACTTAAGCATATTCTCCACTTATTCTCTCTCTATCTCCAACTTTCTTATGCTCCTTGAATCATCCCTCCATGTATCCTCCTTCCTCTCTCTCTCTCTCTCTCTATGTATATGGTGAAACATGATGTTACCAAACAAACACTATTTCCGTCACATCCTTGAGATCTAACAAACATTCTCTCAAAGAAAAGTTTAGAAAAGTTTAGAAAAGAAAGAAAGAAAAAAAAAGAAGTAGTAGTCAAAACACCTATGCATTCATTTGCCAAAAATATACATTATCAAAGAAAAATAAAAGTGAGAGATAAATGTTAGGTATCTCATAAAAAGAGAGCAAAAGGCAATTTTAGAGTCGTGTAAGAAAAGCAACCAAGGAAGCGAAAATGTCTTCCTCTGTTCGTGAATTACCCCTCCCCCGTACGCTTTCTCGGCTGGTCAGATGCTGCACCTTATTCCCGTGTCCAATAAGGCGAATAATTTTTACCTCGGTGGACAAGTATGATTGGCAAATCCGTGGCATGTCACGCAACATACTCATCAATTTAGCCCTATTTGTGTCAGCAGCAGTTGAAATGACATGATCGTTCGTTGATTTCCCGTAGCGAAAGAACCAAAAAAAAAAAAAAAAAAAAGTGGGGGTGGAAATGCTATATTTCTAACATAGGTGTCAGATAGGATAGCTGTTTTTTATAATTTTTATACAAATTTTCTATTGCCGACGACTTTGATCTTCAGTTGCTCCTTCATCCTTTCGCTTCTTCATCTTCCTCGCAGAATACTCCTGTGTCTTACTTATGCTTTCAATGAAACCAAACCTTTGTTCTTGCTTCTAAAGACCATTTGTATGTACTTCTTAAAACTCGTATTTCACTTCTTGTTCTAGAGGTGTTTCAATTTTTGCGTGGGGTTTTTTTTTTCTCTCTTTTCTTTTTCATCAATCATCAATTTGATAATTTCCTTCAAAGGTATCATTTTATATTTCTGACTTTTTCATCAATCCCCACTTCTTGTCTTGTCTGTTCTCATCGAATGGGAATTGTTGGAAACGAAACAGTTTTAAGTCACAAAACGCCCGTAATAGGGATTTTTGTATTTTATCGATGACAGGGTTCTTAAAATGTTGGGAAACTTGCGTGAATGGGTGGTCCTTATGCATTCCCATGACAAGGCTTTGACAAAAAAAAAAAAAAAGGACAAGAGAAGGCGAATTAGAATACATACTATATATTATACTTTTAATAATAATAATAATTGTTAGATATTAAATGTGTATATGGTCGTCTCTTTGGTAAGAACTTTTGTTCTTTTGTTCTTTTTGTGCTAGCGACGTGACTATATAATGTTTTATGAAGGTAAATAGCATCTCGTATATCGTCTATTCTGTTGTTGTTGAAGTCTTTTAATATTCTTGGTCTTTTTGTTTTTTTTTTTTTGGCAAATTTGAACTGTCTAAGGGACTATTTTTGATCTCAATATAGATGGGGTTTGCATTGTGTTGAATTAGTCTAATCCTCTCCGTGAGGCTGTAGATAATCGAGTAGCTGGCCTACAGTTTTTACCTTGTTTTATCGTATACCTAATTTTAGCGTTTATCCCTTAAAGCTTCCACTTTGTTTCTTTTACACCTTATGATTGTAGAGGCTTGAAAAGACTTGGTATTACAATCATCATTTGCAATCCACTTAGCTTTGAATTTTTGAAACCATAATAGCTCTTCCTACCCAGTTAACTTACTCTGCTCTTACAATACTTTTTGTTCCAAATGAATCAACTCTTTTAAGAAGCATTGTGCCATAGCATGTTGGTAATCTTAAATTCAAGCCAATCACTTGTTTTTTTTTTTTTTTGAAAAATATATTATCAAATACATGATGGTTCCACTTTAAAAAAAATTAGTGTGAGATCTTTTAAGGCTATAATAATTATTATTGATTGGTTCTAAACCTTGTCTATTATATCATGGAAGCTCTTGTGAAAAAACCGTATACCTTAAAAGCAAAAGGGCTGATGCGGAAAATCTCAAAAAGATGTGGCTTAGGGACCCAACGCACACAAGAAATCAAAGAACAACTAGGAAAACTAAACCATAATTTAATATCACAAACTCTAAACTCACCCTTCAAAGGAACACGAACCTAGGGTATTTAAGAAGAATATGGACGCCACACTCCAGAAAAGAAAGGAATTGGGAGTGATAAGTCGATTGGAACACCACAAGAAGAAGTACCTCTTGATAAGTTCTTTAGTCCTTAAAAGAACCGAGAGAAAAAAAAACCCTTCCTTTCTATTTCACTCAAAGTTGTCTGATTTTCCAGAGCTTACAAGGGGTGCCTATTTATAGGCTAAGATAGCAATCCTAAAGAGGCACAAATTCCTACTTAGGAGAAATCCTTATTTTGGAGGAATTCCTAAATATGGACAAATTCCAACATAAACAATAAACTCCTATTTAGGAGGGAATACTATTACTTAGTCTGACCTATTTAAGTATTCTAATTATATTAATTAGGCCTGGACTCTTTGTCAAACTTGAATTCGCACCATTTGAACCTTGGTTGGCCTAAATATCCTGAATTAGCCCATTTAGTGCTTCTTTAATCTTTTTGGCTCTAGCTCGTGTTATTGGGCTTTCTGGAATGTGCAATGGACCTCTTGCATCCATTGAAGCCTTCCACCCATCATCTCTATGGTTCTCATCATATGTTGTCAGTGATAAAGGTGTTGAGGTTAACGAGGAAAAAGTTAAGGCAATTTGTGATTGGCCTACACCTAAGTCAACTAGTGACGTGTGTAGCTTTCATGGTCTAGCTAGTTTCTATAAACGTTTTGTTAAAGACTTTAGTACCATTGTCGCACCACTCATTGAGCTTATTAAAAAGAACATGATTTTTAGGTAGGGTAGTGACCAAGACAAGGCTTTTAATTGCATCAAGGAAAAAATAAGTTCTGCACCCTTACTTGCTTTACCTAACTTTGTAAAAGCTTTTGAGGTTGAGTATGATGCTTCAGGTATTGGCATTGGAGTTGTTTTGATGTAGGAAAGACGCCCAATTGCTTACTTTAGTGAAAAGCTAAGTGGAGCGAGCCTTAATTATCTTACTTATGATAAAGAGATGTATGCATTGGTACCGGTTTTGGAGACATGGCAACATTACCTTTGGCCTAAGGAGTTTGTCATCCATATTGATCATGAATCTTTGAAACACTTGAAGGGACAAGGAAAGTTGAATAAAAGACATGTTAAGTGGGTTGAATTCATTGAGACCTTTCCCTACATCATCCAATATAAAAAAAGGTAAGGAAAATGTGGTAGCTGATGCATTATCTTGCAGGTATGCCCTTATCTCTACACTTACTGTAAACTTATTGGGATTTGAACACATTAAGGACTTATATGTGAATGATCCTGACTTTGCTAATGTGTATAGAGCATGTGAGGCGTTAGCCTTTGAGAAGTTTTATAGGCATAAGGGTTTCTTATTTAGGGAAAATCGTTTATGCATGCCTATGAGTTCTTTGAGGGAGTTGGTTGTAAGAGAAGCTCATGAAGGTGGTCTAATGGGTCATTTGGGAGTTAGGAAAACCTTAGATGTCCTAAATGAACATTTCTTTTGGCCACGAATGAAACGAGATGTTAAGAGGATATGTGCGAAATGCATAACATGCAAACAAGCTAAATCTAGAGTTTTATCTCATGGCTTGTATACCCCTTTACCTATACCTAAACATCCCTGGGTTGATTTATTTATGGACTTTGTACTAGGATTTCCATGAACAAAAAGGAGTAGGGATTCTGTATTTGTTGTTGTTGATAGATTTTCAAAGATGACATACTTCATTCCATGTCATAAAACTGATGATGCAAACAACGTGGCTGAATTATTCTTTAGAGAAGTAGTACGTTTGCATGGCATGTCACGAAGCATTGTTTCAGATCGGGATACAAAGTTCTTAAGCTACTTCTAGAAGACTTTGTGGGGTAAGTTAGGTACTAAGCTATTGTTTTTAACTACTTGTCATCCATAAACTGATGGGCAGATTGAGGTAGTTAATCGAACTCTTTCTACTCTTTTGCGTGCTATTATTCGAACAAATTTGAAAACATGGAAAGAGTGTTTACCACATGTCGAGTTTGCGTATAATAGGAGTGTTCATTCTACTACTAGTTACTTTCTATTTGAAATCATATATGGTTTTAATCCATTGACTCCTTTGGATTTAGTACCTATACCTATCAATGAGTATGCTACCTTAGATGGTGAATGCAAGGCTAACATGATAAAAAATTGCATGAAAAGGTGCAACAACATTTTGAAAAACGAACTGAGCAACACGCATCCCATGTCAATAAGGGAAGAAAAAGGTGGTGTTTGAACCTGGTGATTGGGTTTGGGTGCATATGCACAAGGAACGGTTTCTAACTCAGAGGTGTTCGAAGCTACAACCTAGAGGAGATGGTCCTTTTCAAGTTGTAGACCGAATTAATGACAATGCTTATAAGTTGGACCTTCCTGGTGAGTATAATGTAAGTGCAACATTTAACATTTCTGATCTTTCTCCTTTTGATGTAGGTGATGATTCGGGGATGAATCCTTTTGAGAAAAGGGGGAATGATGAGAACCATAGAGATGATGGGTGGAAGGCTTCAATGGATGCAAGAGGTCCATTGCATATTCCAGAAGGCCCAGTAATACGAGCTAGAGCCAAAAAGATTAAAGAAGCACTAAATGGGCTAATTTAGGACATTCAGGCCAACCAAGCTTCAAATGGTGCGAATTCAAGTTTGACAAAGAGTCCAGACCTAATTAATATAATTAGAATACTTAAATAGGTCAGACTAAGTAATAATATTCCTTTCTAAATAGGAGTTTATTGTTTATGTTGGAATTTGTCCATATTTAGGAATTCCTCTAAAATAAGGATTTCTCCTAAGTAGGAATTTGTGCCTCTTTAGGATTGCTATCTTAGCCTATAAATAGGCACCCCTTATAAGTTCTAGAAAATCAGACAACTTTGAGTGAAATAGAAAGGAAGGGTTTTTTTTCTCTCGATTTTTTTAAGGACTAAAGAAATTATCAAGAGGTACTTCTTCTTGTGGCGTTCCAATCGACTTATCACTCCCAAGTCCTTTCTTTTCTGGAGTGTGGTGTCCATATCCTTCTTAAATACCCTAGGTTCGTGTTCCTTTGAAGGGTGGGTCTAGGGTTTGTAATATTAAACTCTGGTTTAACTTTCTTGGTTGTTCTTTGATTCCTTGTGTGCGTTGGGTCCCTAAGCCACATCTTTTTGGGGTTTTCCGCATCAAGGGCCTTGTATGAAGACATTTAACTCGTTGATTGTTATAAGATTTGAACTAACAGTAAATGACGACCTTGAATGCCCCTTTGTCCAAGTAAATTTTGGCCCATTATAGTCCAAATCATCGTTGATCTATTATGTAAAGGAAGTCTATACATAAATCCCCAAGTTTGCCTAAGTTTTCTCTTAAGGAAATTCAATTAAGTTGATGTCCCTCGCCACTAAACATGTAAAGCTCACATTTTGCTTGATTTAAAAAATCTCTCTTTATAGCATCTTTCTTTGACTATTACTTAGGCTTGTGTATGTTATGATAAATCACCAAAGATTACGATTTCTTTTTTATACCTTCATATAAGGAAACTAATTATAAACCTAATCAAAACCAATTTCCATACAATTTAAAATCCTTTGCTAAATCTTTGCGCCTCCTCCTAAATAACACCTGAGAAGTTTATGGATTTACAAACATTGTTGCTCATGGCACCATAATATTTGTATTTAACTAAAATCAGAATTGGTGGCTAATACATTTGAATTAACAATTTAAGTGCTTGCGAGGACTCTCTACTTGTGGCACCAAAATAATTCCAAAAGAATAAGTTCATAAAAAAAAAATTAAGAAATCAAGAGGATAAACATAAAGCCATTTAGGCATAATTAATCCCATTCTCATGGTTTTGGGCTTGAAGCCACCATTTTCATTTACTTGCATTGAGGGTTTCCTTTACTTGTAATGCCAAGTGACACATTAAAGTGATTTGTAACTCACATTCCATAATTGTTGCATTGACAAAAAGTTTAGATGGATACTTTTTTATAAGGTAAGGAGGGTTATAAGTATGTCCTTTTCGGGGAACTTGTGGCCTAATAACCCATGTTTAGGAAAATCTCTTATAGGCTTACCAAACTTTCTTATTAGACCTCTTTAGGACAAGTCAGGTAGCTATCATTTTAACAGGATAAAACTCCTTAACCTAAATGATAAAGCAAATTAGTAACACTTTCATGCATTATTTCTTCCTTTTTAACTCTTATTCCCTAATTTTTATTCAATGCATTAATTTGAACCCTAATCATATGAAATGTTAACCTTTATGAAAACTATTCAACCCTTATTGCATGATTATACTTGTTGCCATATATACAATCACATTATTAGATAACATAACTTTCCATCAAATTGTCCCTATCCTAATTAAAATGAAGGGACTTATATATTAAGCAAACATAATCTTCATTTATTATATTGCTAATCTATATAATACAAAAATATGTTGTCTAAGAAAACAACCATTAAGTACCAATTTTAGTTCCAAAATTGTTTGAGAAATAAGTTATAGTAGTAAAAGTACTTTTTGATTACTTCCTAAGACCTAATCTAACCAAATACTAAATTGGTAAGAAAAAAGTGTACACATCCACCACTGACATACTTTCCCTACAAAGAAGCAAAAGCATAAATTTTTGTTATTATGAGTAAAAAATATTAATAGAATAAGGATAGCCTTTAGCGAGCTACAGCTTGTCCTCCTTTGGCTTTTGTTTCTTTTCTTACTTTCCATATAAGTGCATCCAAAAGAA
This sequence comes from Ceriops tagal, assembly GCA_021533255.1. Lineage (NCBI taxonomy): Eukaryota > Viridiplantae > Streptophyta > Magnoliopsida > Malpighiales > Rhizophoraceae > Ceriops > Ceriops tagal. The sequence continues at coordinate 5,269,404 of CM038610.1, read as the reverse complement.
ATAATGACAAAATCCATGATCTAATACTTAGTATTTCCAAAAAAAATTAGCTCTTGCATTTTGAAAATGTAAAAAGCTAGTGTTGACCTTAGTGACATATCTAGTAAGGAACTAGCCACTAAAATTAAAAAAATAAAAAGAATTATATATGTATATCTAAAACTTGGTACTTATGTGATGGAGTTAAGAAATATAATCTATTAGTAAGAGTGCATCAATTGGGTGTAAGTGGAGATTGATATTCCCTAAGAGCAAATAAGGATTATACAGAAGAAATACAAAAAATTAGAAATTTTTGTAACATAAATGAGAGAGAGGGTGGTTAATAGAGGTATACTCAGAGTGTTGAAAAGGTTTTTTCCACTTACAATTTTAAATTTTAAAGAGTAATTGACGAGCAAAACAATGAATTAATTTTGTTTAAAATTTTCTATCATAAACATAATAAATTTAAGTGTCATTAATATTTTTACTTTTATTTTGTACTTAAAGATAGTATAGAGGTTTCATCTTTTTTTTTAATCAACCTAAGATTGACCTATTTGTCCCCCCTCTCTCTCTCTCTCTCTCTCTCTCTGTGTGCGTATGCTATAAAAATTTCTAATCTCTTACATTCATTTTATATAATTCTTATTTGCTCTTCTTACTTACCCATTGAGGTAATTAAACCACCACCACTACCATGTATATAATACTACTTATCTACCTCTAGCTTCACCCATATACAAATGCTCCACAATATGGATGAGATGAGGTTCACTAATTGCCACCATGGCTTTACAATTAATCACAACCTCTATTTACTCTGTTAATACTGCAAAGCATGATTTAGCATCATAAATCAACATATCTTTTATTATCTCATCGTTGTTGGCCATTATTTGTTCCTTTTGGGTATTTAATATGTGCCTAGGTGGTTTCTACACCTATTTTAATAAGCCTTATGTTATCCTTAACTTTGGCTATTTGGCTTTCAACCTCAATAGTTTCATAAGAGACCCATTGTCTAATGAATCACTTTCCATGTGTTTTCATGTCTTATGACCATGTTTTCTATAGTTAAAACAAAATAAATGGATACCCTTTGTTGTAACTCTATTTTGTCAACTTTAAAAAAATACATAATTGCACATTTTCACAAAAGGTTAGCTTTGGCCAACTAATTTGATTGTGATTTGTTTATTTAGATATGAAAAAATAAAGCAACAAAAAATTAATCAAGAAAAAATAATAAAGAGAATGAAAATTAAATTGTTACAAATTAATGTCTAATATACAATTATAATCCAAAAAGTAATGTTTCTTGTTACAACAAAAAAATATAAAGAGATATTTTGACTTTCTTTAGAATAGACACTAATTAAGGTAGTAAGAAAATATAGAGGGCATTTAAGGTTAAAGAATAAAAAGGCATAACATCTTTAGACATCAAAACATATATTAGTGACAATTAAAGTGGAGAAATTTCTTCCCTTAGCCAATAATACAAGAAAATAAGGTACTTATAATTAGATTATGAAATTTTCACATTTTTAAGGATATAATTGCATATAAATAACCTATATTGAGTGACAAATCATCATTAAACCATTCATGCTAAAAAAAATAATGAGACAAAGTTTAATCAAACTTACTATCTAACTACTAGAATACCCAATTAAATATAAGTACCATTAATTTAAGTTAATATAAATCATAACACATACATAATCACCTAACTTAATAAAAAAGGAGGGATAATTGACTTATCTCGAGTAGTGGTAACTTATTCTCCTCTTTGGTCAACATCTCCTGCACTGATAAAGGTATAAATTAGTTTATTTATTATTATTTTCTTCTTTTTTCATGTACTTGTGTATACCAAAATTTAAAAAAAAAATAATTAGTGAAAAAGGTGAAGGAAAGTACATTTTTTGTTAAAAAAAAAACTTATCAAAGAGTCCTTAAAAAAGTTGTTGGCAATGACCGCCAACTACCAAACATTAGAAACTTTTTAAAAGCCACCTATATAATTCTAACAAACTGATTTATATACCCTTAAACGCTATGCATTGAAAGGATCTTTGAAAACACACAAATTAGCCAATAATAAAGCTCTAGCCATTGCATTGATAGCATATATGTTGACAACTGATGGTATTTCAACCTAAAACAAATATTAGTTAGTGTGTCATTCTTCAACCTATGCAATTTGACCACACACTAGGTAGAGCTTTGGATTGCACCAATTGGCAACCTAAAGCTATATGTTTTCGCTCACTTCAACCCCCATATCTACCACTTTCGACTATTGTCATTACACGATGTTGACATCAATAAACTTAACAAATAGTGATCTATTCATTGTTACCTTTCATGTGTTAATCAAAGATCGACAACAAGTTGCCTACAACAGCAAACCCCACTTCATTCAATCAAATATAGTTTAAAAAATAAGAACAAAGAACTATTTCAAAGCTAAATCTTAGTCTCCCATACTAGAAATCTTAGCCACAACATAAGATTAAGTCATCATTAAGTTTAAAATAAAAAAAAATAGAAAAAGTCATGGAGGCAGGGTGTTAGAGAGGAAATAGACGATGAAATTATATGTGATACAAAATTAGGATAGGGCAGATTTGCAAGAGAGTAAGAAGAGAGGAAAATGAGAAAAAAGATAAAAAAAAAAAGAAATGGGTGGTTGTAAGGAGAGAGAAAAAGAAAAAAATGAAAAAGAAATAAGTAGCTGTAGGTAGAGAAAAAGAGAGAGAGAGAGAGAGAGAGAGAGAGAACGGATAAAAAAATAAAAAGGATATAAAGTACCTAATGATATCATTTTGGCCAACCTAAATGAGCCAAATAAAATTATTTTTAAAATTTTTTTAACATGTCAGGTCATTATAAAATATAATTATAATAAATTCACTTATTGAAACTTTAGTGTGTGTATTTTATAATAAGTTAGAGAAAAAATGAAAAAAAGAATAGTATAAAAAGAATTAAAATAAGAATATGAAAATGACAATATCATCACCACATGTGATAGGTATTTAGGTTAATTGTGGCTTTTACTAAACGTCATCACACTTTCAAACCCCAAAGAATCCTAATGGAGTAAATTGGATTGCTTATTGTATTCTAATTACACTTAAAATACTTGGTGTTGACTCCCAAATCAAAATATATAAATCTTAATGCTCTCAATCACCCTTCAACTCTTCATTATATGAATCCCATACAATTTTGACTATAAAAAGGCAACTAACACCATGTCTATCAAGTCACTTGCTATTTTAAGAAACTGGTTGCAACATCTTTATTCTCAATTTTGCAAACCTTGTAGTTAACCTTATGCTCAGTGACTAATGATTAATTCAAATCCACCTTAATAAAAATGCCGGCATAATTATCTATTACCATATCTGTTGTAATAGTATTTACTTAAGTGTGCACACTATTACCTAGTTTTCATAAGACTTTTGGATGTTAATACTCTATTAGTAATTGTGACAACTATATTCAAACTATAAATTTTATCAATACTAGTCTTTTTTAGGTTAAAATTTGGTTATCATCTCCTTATCGTCAAATAATGCCTTTTTGTCATCCATAGACCTCTATCAAGGACAAAGTTGTGGTATTCTTGATTATGAAACATTAAAAAAAAAATCATTACTCAAATCTATGAAATTAAGCTTAACTTTTAGGCACCAAATTTGAACTAACTAGTGGCGAAGAAAATTGTATCCTAATCTCTACCTAACAATTTCACAATAAGCATGCCTTTCCAAGGGTCTCATAATGCTTTTTCGCCAAAATAAGAGTCTTTAGGCAATTTCTTGTACTTCCATTCAATTCATCGTTAGATAGTAGTTCCTCTTTCTTTATTGACATATACTTCTTTTCCATTACCCTAATATTTTATATATTGTTAGATGAAAGCAAAATATTCCTTTACGAAAACTTTTGTTATGTCCTCTCTTTAATGTCTTAGTTGGACTCTTAATTAAAGCTTCACATTGAGCTATTACATTTTTCATTTTCATGATTATTGGACTTAACTTTGTTGTTACTACATTTTAGTTGGTTTGTTTCCTCAATAACAATTGCTAAAGAATTTTCATAAATGTTAATTCTTTTATGTTAGTATCTTTTTTAATTGTTTGCTTTTTAGCCAATCCATTAGCTAATTTTAGTTTTTTAAAATAATGCTTTTATTTTATTGATTTTCATTCCCACACCAATAACGATCTTATACTATAATGTCCTCTTTTAGGAATTAGGTGCACAAGAGATTGTTAAAAGGTAAAGAAAATAAAAAAGAAATGAAAGGTTAATTAAATTGATCCTATTATTGATCCCCTTTTAAAGTTATGTAACTTTAGCCATATGTATCATGTTAAGACTACCATTATTAGTTGGTTGTATCAAATTAGCCCAAGTATGAAAGAAGAGAACCAATCAATCATAAGGCATTAGTTAAAGATTTAGCAAATGATCCATATGAGGCATTAATTGAATATTTTAATTAGCATCAATGCTAATAAGGTCTCACTTAACACTTAATGCATGGGAATTTGTGATAATACAATGTTTTAGCCAAACACTTAATGCATGAGAATTTGTGACAATACAATGTTTTAGCCAAAGTGATTATGGCCTAAAGAGTCAATAATAGGTATTTTGAATTAAGCAATACATTTCATTTCTTATGGTAGATGAAAATGATATCCAAGTAATCTAATGATGACGATAGCCTATAAATGATCTAAGACTTAATTAAAGCAAATCTTAACAATTTTATCAAAATTTTTCTTTATATTTTCTTTTTCTTTTCATTTTTCTAAATTGTAGTTAAAGTTGTAGATCTTTTGCCTTAGATGTTTAAGAGCCTGATTTATGGGTCTCCTTACAAGATAAGTTCCTTTTACCCTTTTTACTTGTTTGTGGCCTTATGTCTCTATGTAAGGAATCCTTTAATGCCTCCTTCTTCCTTCAATGCACATATATTCCTTTTAAATGGTCTTGAGAGATGCACGTAATATGTATAGTTAACTATTGCCTATTAGGTTGAAATTAAGTTTTTTTTTTATTAATTTAATGTTTATCTAATTTACTAATTGTCTTAAATTATTTTAAATAAACTAGTTTATCTATCAAAAAACCTTATTAAAGTAACTTATATTAATATAGACACAAATTTAATAAAGATAATTGTTAACTTATACTTAATAATTCTACTTATATAAAAGTTTCTTTTCAAAGTATTTTAGATATGATGCAACATATACTTGGTTTTTACAACATTCAAAAGATTTTTCTTGGAGAATTTTCTCTTGACGTTTAGCTTTCTGTAAAGTATAATAGTCTATAAGTATGCTACACATATTATACATGTGAAAAATAGATTTTTTTTTATGAGCGTAGATATATCAACAACGCATGATTTATGTTTTAATTGTTGTTTAGTATATAAGATAAAAAATATATGTGCTAAATATACTACATTACATGTATTAATAAGGATAATTTATTTGATTTTTTAAAATTACTTAAAAGAAGATAACTTAATCAAGTAATAATAAATAATATAAAAATTAACTCAGTTAAAATAGTGTAATCAGCCAATTATTTTAAGTGACGTAGAAAAAAGGGTAATAAGTATATTTAATTTTTTAAAAAATATAAAATATAGCTTCCTACTTGAAAAAAAAGAAATCACTGTAAAGAAGTTGTGACCAATTAACATTTCATAAGTATTCTTCAACAATGACAAATAAGAGCGCAATAACTAGATAAAATCGTAAAAGTTTTGACAATATAATTACACATATATAGCTGTTACTGTTCAATTAACTAGGAATTTTGGTTGTGTTTTGTGTTAATTCTAATTTTGATTCAACTGCCAGTTTTAATTTTAGTTCTGGATAAATTGTTAATTTTATTTATGTTATATTTTAGTTTTGGTCTTACTAAATCTAATTTTACCTTTGATTTTTTATAGAAAAAGTGAATATTTAAAACTTTTATAGAATAAAGAAAATTTTTAATTTAATTTACTTTAAAAATTTCAAAAGACCATTTATTATTATTATTATTATTATTATTATTATTATTATTATTACATAAATTAACAAGTATGCCACGATTAATCATTTATTGAAACCAACAGTACAATTGACAGTTCAAAACCATCAACTCAAAATCGTCAGTTTGAAGGTTAGAATGGTTCAACTGTAACAAATCCAACTCTTGACCAGTCATGAAATAGAACTAAAACTAGTTGAATGGTTTTTAGTCTGTTTTTTTTTCGTTTTTTGCTAGGTCGAATCGGCCCGGTGGCCACTCCTAATATTAATTGTTATTTCTTCACAATAAATTTCAACTTCCCTATCTACCACAAAGTCTCAAAATCTGAAATTTATTTACCATCTACAAATTTTTACCTTAAGAATGACTTCATGTAGAATTACCATGTCACCCTCCACTTGTAGAATTTTAATGGCTGCTAATAAATGCACTCAAGTTGTGTAAAGTTATCAAAGCTACCCTATATTTGAATCACCCCCTAGGTCTTACGTTAATGGCATGGTAGCTGATATAAGGCTGGTGAATCAAAAAATGGTTAGCTATACTATTGAATATCTATTTTGTCTGACCTAACTAAGAAATTACACACACACACACACTCTCTCTCTCTCTCTCTCTCTCTCTCTAGATGATTAATTTGAAATTAGATTGTGATAAATTTTTTATTTGGATTGCAGTTAAAGTTGTATTTTTATGCAAAAAAGCAAAGGGAAAGAATAATTAAAAAATAGAAGAAAAGTGAAAATGGAAAAAGAAAAAGAAAAAAAAAGAAAGAATAAAGAATAAAAAAATAGTAATTCATTATTAAGATCCAAAATAAACATTAAACTACAATTTGCAAAGCCCAACTATAAAATCTAACCCATTATAAGGAAAGAGAGTCTATAGTATTTAATTTTGAGGGCCAAGACCCAATACAACTAATCAAATTACAAAACAAAGCTCATAGTCCAAATGCATCCAAAGTCCTCCAAGGAAATCACAAAGCAAGAATGGGTCTTAGCTCTAGTAGGCCTAAGATCCAAGGAAGCAAGAACAAGCCTCTAGACTCCAAGTTATAAGGTAGTAAGCACTAGTTATAGCAAAGTCTTAAAAACAGCAAGTCCAAGTTCAGCCGTAAGCCCACATAAGTTCACTGTTTACAGTAGCAAAAGAATTACAATTTTAACAATGAAAAGATCATAGAAATCAATAAACCAATTAGGTGGCGCTTATTCTCCTATTAAAGGAGGACCAACAATAGAAGGAAAAAACAAAAAAAAAAAAAAAAAGGAAAGAAAGGGAGCAAGCAGAAGAGAGAGGAAAAACATAATAGATAGCATTGTAAATATGTAAGAAAAAGACAGAATTAAAGGAAAGTTCTCGGTATCACTATCATGTAGAGAGCTTTTTTTTTTTTTTTTACCTTTAATAAGAGTGAGAAAAAAAGGTATCACAGCATTTATTCATCACTTTCTTAATTATTTTACAAATGAAATTAAGGATACCATAAAACCAAAAAACACATTTGAATAATTTGCTATGCTACACCAACTTTGTCCAAGAAAAAGTTGAAGAAAATCTTTCGAAGGAGCCAGTAGCCAACCTCAGTCAAGGACTCTTTCCTTTTCCAAATCATTTCACATATACATGCATTTTTATTTTTATATAGATTCATTGACTGGTTTTTACTTATTTCATTGATTATTTCTAGTCTTTCTTTTGCTAACTTTGTAAATGACATTTTTTTAACTTTCTTTTCAGTATTCTTCAAATTGATGTGATTTAAAGAGACTTAAACAAAGCAATCTACTCTCACAAGGAAGATCAATCCTAACCTTGCAATTTAAACCTTCCTTAGTACTATTTGTTGCCATTCTACTATTTCATCACTTATTCACATAAAAGATACTTTTTTAGATAAGTATGAAGCTTATCACTTACTTTTTCTAGTAAATTTATCATAATAAATTAGACTAATTTATCTCAAGTAAGTAGAATACACTATAAATAATAGCCAATAGATGAGAAAACTTCAAATAAGAAAAAACATACACAAGGATACATATCTAAGCTCTAAGTTGCTTAATACTTCCCTTAACATTAGTCAATGTGTTCTTATGTGATTTATCATTAAAAATAGCTAGATTAAGTGAAAGAGTGTTTATTGACCTTTTTTTTTTTTCATTTTTCGATGATCGATGTTGGAATTTGATCATCAAAATCACCGCCGAGCCACCTGCTCCTTCTCTCTCCTTATACACAAATCGGTCAATTTGATCCAGTTTGACCAAGTTAGATTGACCTGGTTCTTTCTTTTCCTTCTTGCCAACAATGTGAGTTGGATCTAGGTCCATAACACTGACTCATTTTAAAATAACCTTAATGTTGGATCAAAATCACTTTTTTCCTTAAGAACATCAAGCACCCTATCAACATTCACACATTTTTAAATAAAAAAAAAAATGAAACACCACCCACCATTGTAAACACAACAAACCTTTCATTGTCTTTTCTTTTTATCTTAACATTTAAGAAAAAGAAAACAAACATCAAATAAATAAATCATTTTCTTTTTCAAAATTAAGCAATTGGGCCTCCAAACCTTATAGAACATAAAAGGTCATAACCTTTTAACCCCAATACTTTGAAATCAAGTTTGTAAAATCTAAAAAATAGTGGTTTACCACCAAAACTAAAGTCTAAATGGATATGGTTGTGTCATGGGTGGATAAAGAGCAAGGAAATCATGGTGTTTTAGAGACTTTGGTGACTAAAAGGGGGCATGGCAATCTAGGGTTTCAAAAATGAAGAAAGTGGGAAGAGAGAAAGAAGATAAGGCACCTTGGGGAGAGAATGAGAAAAGGAAATAAGGTTTTGACCCAAAATGACACCATTTTAGTGTTCCAAACTTGACCCTTTCATCCAAAATAATGTTGTTTTGGTGTTTAACAATTCCCCTAGTTTCAATGGGATGTCATTTTAAGCTTTCATAGTACTATTCCATTATTCTAAAATGATGTTGTTTTGGTGTTCCAAACCCAATTACTTTCATTCAAAATGACATCATTTTGGCATTCAACATATTTTCTCCTATCTTTAAAACAACATTGTTTTGCACTTTTGGAGTATTACTCCCCATCTCTTAAATGATGTCATTTTGGCAACTAGATTTGCCCCCCCTCTAGCACAAAATGGCACCAATTTAGCTAATCTCATGAATTAAAAATTAAAAAATTTTGAAAAAAAAGGGTATGAATTTTGGTTATTAAGTTTGCAAAAATGATGAGTATGCATAAATTTTGACCCAAAGCTATAATGTTTTGATCATAAATGCATTTTTTAGAAAATATTTTTTTTTTCACTTTAAAGTATTTAAAATAAAAGTTTTAAGTTTTGTATTTAGGTAAAAAATCACAAAATTCCAAAAATTCTTAAAATGTAATCAATCTTGTACATAAATTTCCTTAAGTCTTTAAAATCAAAATCAAAATCTTATATATAGATAATTCAAATTTTGAAAAGAGAAAAAAATCTGAAATTTCACATTTTCTTTTTAACATTATCAACTCAATATTGCAAATACTTGAATAAGTCCCTATATCACATTCTCTCTTTTCAAAAGTCCAAAAATTTAAATAGTTTAAAATTTACAAAAAGTATATTTCTTTTGGTGCAAAGGATTACTATAAAAGTCATCCTAATATTTTTCAAAACAATTCTCTAAAATTCTTTTGATGCAAAGGATCATTACAAAAAGCGTTTGAATACCTTCAAAAGTTTTTTTTAACAGATTTCATTCCTATCTTAGTGTGATGAATTATTGTTAAAATTATTCCAAACTCATTTAAGTTTAGACTCTTTATTAAAAATATATCTTAACTTAACAAATTTTTAGTAAGAGAACAAGGTTTTTATACAAGTGCATTCCTCTTTCTTTTATGCTTAAATTCCTCAAAACCTTAGTGTGTTTGCATGTACAACAAGATTTTACATGCTTGAGAAAGATAAATAAATAAAGTACAAGCAAAAAAGTGTATAGAGGCAAAAATAGGTAACTAATGGTATTGTTGCTTATGTTGAGCATCTAGGTTAGTTGTAGACCTTATCGAATGTAATTGTTCTCTTAAACTCTGATAAATTCTTGTTGTTCCTACAACTTTGTATGAGTTGTAATTGTTGTTAATTAGGTTTAAGTTTGCAAGAAAGTAAAGCCACATGGAAGGGTAAAAAGTTAAAAACCATATGGAGGGGTAAGAACGTAAAAGCTACATGGAAGGGCAAGACAGTAAGTTTGCCCTATTAGGGTTTTATGGAGGAGTATATAAAGGCCTAACACTATAGAGAGAAAAGAGCAGCCATTGAAAGAAGTCATCGAGTGAACAGTAGCCATTATCAGAAAGAGAGAGAAAATGAACCCGTGGTTGGAAAAGAGGAGAGGTCGGCAAAAATAGAGAAAAAAGGAGATGACTGAAGGGGCTGGATGACCGGATGGAAGACCGGAAGAGCAAAACGGCAAAGCCGTTGGAAGAGAGAGAAAAATCATATACGGCAAAATCGGAGCAGACCGACGGAAGAAGAGAGAAACCCGACGACCAAATTGGAGCAGATCGACAGAAGGAGAGAGAAACCCAACGACCAAAAATAGAAGATCGATAGAATCGAGAGAGAGAGACGAACGAAGAGTGAGACACCAACGAAAGAGCAGACAACAAATCTGCGACGACGTGAGACAAACAGATGACACGACAAAGGAGAGAAAATCGGTTGGAAGAGAGAAACCTAGAGACGGAAAAAGAAAGAGCCGACGGTAGAATAGGGGTGGACGAAGAAAAACAGACCACCGGCCGAAAGAAAACCAGAAACAGATAAGGGTGGACGACCGATGAACAGTGACTGGTAGAAAAGGGAGAAAATCTGATACGGCCAAAGGAGGTGTGAAACAGACAAGGGAAAATCAGAAATGTACGTGAGGCGAGCCGTGAGACAGTGAGATCATGAAATAGGAGACGGGTGAGACCGTGAGACGATGAAAGCAAGAGTTGTGTGAGACAACGTAGAGAAGGAATTCGGCAAAGCATTGAAAGAACTCAACGTATTTCCAAATTTCTTCAAGAGAGGTTAGAGAGCGTTGAGGTGAACTTCTAAGCGGCAGTGGAGCAGCCTTTCAATTTAACAGAGGCAAGACAAGTTAGAAGAAAGGTAGACATAGTAAGTGACACTCTTTGTATTGTACTTGCTTAGTAATTGCAATAGTGAAAGGAGCAAAAGATTAAGACATCCATTGTAACTGGAATTTTCAAGTATAGTGGATAGTCTCAGTAAGGAATAGTCCCTACCATCGTGGATGTACATCACGTTGACGGAACCATGTAAATCTCGTGTGTCCTTAATTTGCTTTACGTTCTGTGTTTTGAATTAAGTTGTGAACGCAGCTAAAGTATCAACCAACCCATAACGTAATGAAGACCTAAACAAGAACATCTGAATTATCTATTAGGCAAGGTGTCTGAAAGGTAACTTTGGGGACTATTGTGATTAATAGGTAGCAATAGATCTACCTTAGTCGAGTCTGAGAAAGAGTTCGCTTTTAAGAAGAGGTTGAAGTTATTCACTTACCTGCGAATTGCGAATTGTGGTGATACTGATTCACCTCACCTCTCAGTATCACAAACTAGCAGATCCGAGGGAGAAGTCGGGAACTTTAATTGGTATCAGAGCACTGGTTTACCAGTTTGAAGCTTAATAGCTTGGTGTACTAGTTTGAAGGGATCTAGAAGTTTGACTTGTTTAGTATACTGAGAAATGGAAACCGGTACCAGCATCAGCACTACTTACAGCAAGAAGGTTCCAATCTTTAATGGAACCAACTACCATATGTGAAGAGCAAGAATGCAAGTGGTATTTGCAACTATGGGCATGAACGTGGTGAAATATGTACAGGAGGGTTTTGTGGCTCCAGAAGAAGGTAAAGACCCAACCCCAAAGGAGTTAAGGCAGTTTGAGATAAATGGGAAGGCTTCAAATATCATCATTTCAGCATTGACAGATGCTGAGTATACTAAAGTTATGGACTGCAAATCTGCAAAAGAGATACGGGACAGATTGCAGAAAGTCTATGAAGGTGATGGCAGAATAAAGGAGGCTAAGCTTTAAGTGTTCAAGGAGAGATATGAATATCTTAGAATGCAGAAGAATGAGACAGTTCAAGAGTTCTTCACCAAGGTTATTGATGCTGTAAATGACCTGAGAAGTCATGAGAAGAACAAGAAGGACTCATCGATTGTGAAGAAAATTCTGAAAATTCTGCCTGAGAGATTTGCCTCAAAGGTAGCAGCTATAGAGGAGAGTAGAGATCTTAATTCTATGTCTCTGCATGATCTCCAGTGCAATCTCATTGCATATAAGATGGGAATAAAGTCAATTGAGAGCTTTTCAACGTCAAAGGTATCAAAGGACGCAGCTTTCAAAGCTATGAAACATTTGAAGATAAAAGAAGAGGAAGAATCATCTGGTGAGGATGATGATGATGATGAGGAAGAAAGTGAAGGTGAAGTATTGGCTTACTTCACAAGGAAATTCAAAAAGGGGTCTACGAAGGGAAAAGGACAGTTGTCCTTGAGATGTTATCATTGTGGGCAGATTGGAAACTTTGCTTCTCAGTGCAGAGTGAAACTTGATGATGAAGATGAGGATGGTGATGATGAGCAGAATTCAAGATGGAGAAGATCATCATTCAAATCAAAGAAGTCTAGTAAGAAGATTGTCAACCCACAGAGGACAAAGAGAGGCTCATTCAGGAGTTATATGAGTCAGATAAAAGAAGCTGATGAAGAGGAAGATGAAGAATCATCAGATAAGCAGGCCTTTATGGCATCAGCTCAAGGTGGTAGTTTAACCTCTGAAGAGGAAGAGGAGGTTAATGAAGAAGAACCAGATCTTAAAGTTGAGTTGGAAGCAACTTTAAAGGAGATAATTAGAAGGGGTAGAACCATAAAAAGGTTGGAGGCCCACATAAAACAAGTTGAAGCAAAGTCTGAGGAAGCTGAAAGTCAAAAGGATAAAATAAGGGCTGAACATATTGACTTGAAGAGAAGATTTGAAGAACAGATCAAAATATGTGAAGACCTTACTATGGAGCTTGGCTCAAGGACTTCAACAATTGAAGAAATGGAGATAAAGTTGCTGAGACTTTAGCAACAACTTAAAAAGAGTGAGGAGAATTTGCAAAAGTTTAAAGTGGTAGGAGAAACAAGCTCTGCAAGAGAAAAAAAGAATGAGACTTTGCCACAGAAGTTGAAAAAGAAGGCTGTGACTCAAGTGAAGATAATTGAAGAAGAGAAGACAGTTATCAAACCAAAGCTAGGGCCAAAAATGATGTATGTGGTTAAAGAGCAGCAGCCCATAGTTGCTATGTCTCAGAAAGAAAAAAAATTCAGCCAGCAGAGGGCTACGACTGAACAAAAGAAGGAGAAGAAGGTGACTGAAATGAAAGTCACACAAGCAAAGAAGCTAGCTACTTTGCATACACAGTAAGTAATGAATAGAGGAAAACAAGCTGTGAGTAAACCCAAGAAGAGGCAGTTTCAAGGTCATTGCCTTTATTGTGGAGTTTGGGGTCATAATGCGAGTAACTGCTAGTAGAGAAGGCCAGTATATGTCTCCAACTTGAGAAGATACGATGCTGCATACAGGGGGAGATAATGCAAAATTCAGAGGAGAACACCTGTCGTGAGTTCTTGCATATATTGTAGAAGGCAAAGACACATTGACAAGGAGTGTTGGCGGAAACCCAAACCAATGGTTTCAAAGAACAAGTTTGCTGTATTGGAAGACTTGGAACAATGTGAAAGGTGCGGGCAGGATGGCCATAATGCCAAGAGATACATGACACTTCTTCCTGAGCAAGAGAAGGTACTCAATGGCACAGTGAAAACAAGCAGTGTAGTCAAAGCTGAGAAAAAGGAGAAAGCTATCTTCCAGCCAGTTCAAAAGAAGGAATACAGAGCAAAAAGAGAGGTGGCTAATATAGTTGAAATTGCACTAAAGGCTGATTGTAAGGATAAGCAGTGGATCATTTGATAGTGGATGCACTTCGCATATGACAGGAGACAAGAGTAAATTATCATAGCTAAACAAATCAAGAGAAGGCAGAGTCAAGTTTGGCAATGATGATTCACTCAACATCAGTGGTCAGGGGTCAGTGAATATTGGAAAAGGAAAGCTAAAAGATGTTCTGCATGTTGAAGGACTCAGATATAATCTAGCATCTGTTAGCCAACTATGCAACGACGATCATAAAGTGATATTTACAAAAACAGGTTGCCAAGTAAAGAGTAGAGAAGGCAATATTATTGTAGTCGGGAAGAGAACAACTGGAAATTTATATGTGATTGATGAGGACAAGACAAACAACTGTTTACTCACTAAAGAAGAAGAAAATCAACTTTGGCATAGGAGGCTGAGACACTTATCACAGAAGAACATGAGGAAGCTGACCATACTCATGCAATTAGAGACATTTTCGACCTCAGGAGAGAGAGAGAGAGTATGTTTGCTCAGCATGCTCTAAAGGAAAACATGCCAAAAAGCAGTACAAGACCAAAGAGTTCAGTTCTGAAGCAGTGCTTGACATTGTGCATACTGATTTGTGTGGACTGATGAGGACGAAAGGGTTGAAAGGTGAGAGGTACTTCATTTTGTTTGTTGATGATTATTCGAGAAGGACCTGCCTTATGCACTTCAAACACAAGTCAGAAGTTCTGAATTGCTTCAAGAGATATAAAAGATTGGCTGAAAATGAGAGTGGAAGGAAGATTAAAGTATTGAGGTCAGATCAAGGCACTAAATTTACAAATGAAGCTTTTGAAGATTACCTTGAGAAGCATGGTATTCATCATCAGATGGCAGCAGCAAGAACACCTCAACAGAACGGGGTGGTAGAGATGAAAAATAGAGCTGTGGTTGAAATGGCAAGAACTCTACTGTTGGAATCCAAGCTTCACACAAGATTTTGGACAGAAGCAACATTTATAGCCATACATGTGCTAAATAGAGTTTTACTAAGGCCCAATACTGATAAGACTCCATATGAGCTATGGAGTGGGAAGAAGACAACAGCAAAGTATTTTAGAATCTTTGGCAGCCCATGTTTTGTGAAGAATAAGGAGCAAAACTTGGGAAAATTCAACGCTAAGTCTGATGAAGGCATCTTTGTGGGATATTCAGAAGGGGGGTGAATCAGTATCATCACAATTCGCAATTCGCAGGTAAGTGAACAACTTCAATCTCTTCTTAAAAGTGAACTCTTTCTCAGACTCGACTAAGGTAGATCTATTGCTACCTACTAATCACAATAGTCCCCAAAGTCACCTTTTAGACACCTTGCCTAATAGACAATACAGGTGTTCTTGTTTAGGTCTTCGTTAGGTTATGGGTTGGCTGATACTTTAGCTGCGTTCACAACTCAATTCAAAACACAGAACGTAAAGCAAATTAAGGACACACGAGATTTACGTGGTTCCGTCAACGTGACGTACATCCACGGTGGTAGGGACCCTCCCTCTACCGAGATTATCCATTATACTTGTGAATACAGGTTACAATGGATGTCTTTAATTCTTTGCTCTTTTCACTATTGCAATTACTAAGCAAGTACAATACAAAGAGTGTCACTTATTGTGTCTACCCTTCTTCTAGCTTGTTTTGCCTCTGTTGAATTGAAAGGCTACTCCACTGTCGCTTAGAAGTTCACCGCAATGCTCTTTAACCTCTCTTGAAGAAGTCTAGAAATACGTTGAGTTCTTTCAATGCTTCGTTGAAGTTCTTCTCTACGTTGTCTCACACAATTCATGTTTTCACCGCCTTACGGTCTCACCCATCTCCTTGCCCCACGATCTCACTGTCTGTTTCTCTCTCTTACCGCTGGATTTCTCTCTCTTACCATCCTCTGTTCTGCCAACGATCTCTCTCTCTCTCTTTATCCACCCCTCTTTGGCCGTTCTAGATTTTCTCTCCTTTTCCCCTATTTGGCCATGTTTTCTCTCTCCTTCTCGTCGACTCCTCTGGTTTGGTCGTCTCACTTGTGTTTTGGCCGACCACCCCTGTTCTTCCGATGACGGCTTCTCTCTCCTCTTTGGGTGTATTTTGAACGTATTAGTGGTGTCCGGTTTTCTCCCCTTTTTTGGTCCTCTTTTCTCCTTCGCTCGACGACGGCTCTGATTTGGCCGTATATATATTTTTCTCTTTTTCTCTCCTTCATCCGACAAATTTGTTTTCTCTTTCTTCTTCTTTTCGGACGACGGCTACAATTTTCGTTTTCTCTTTTTCTTCCCGTCGATGGCTCTTCTCTCTGTTCCAAGTGTTTTCTCTCTCTTCGTCTGACGGCTGCTCCTCTTATCCCTTTTTCGCTCTCTTCGTCCATCGGCTACTGTTCACTTGATAGCTACTGTTCACGACGGCTACTCTTTTCTTTTGTAGGTGGTGTTTTTCTGCGTAGGGTTTGGTATTTTGCTGTGTATTCAATTGTGTTGGCTTTGCCCTAATTTTGTCTTACAAGGTCTTTATATACTTTTTTTCATGAAACCCTAATAGGGTTTAAGCAGCGAATTTACGTTCTTGCCCCTCCAGGGCTTACGCGGCAGATTTACCTTCTTGCTCTTCCATTTGGATTTACCTTCTTGCCCTTCCATATGACTTTACTTTCTTACCCTTCCATGTGGCTTTACTTTCTTGCACACTTAAACCTAGTTGACAATAATTACAACCCATGCAAGGCTATGGGAACAACAATGAGAATCTTAAGAGAGTAAGTAAAAGGATTGTTCACCATCAGGTCTTATGAAGATCCAAAAGGACATTAATATAAGACACTTATAATTCCTTAATTTAAAGAAAATATGGGATACTTAAAGTCTTGTAACTGAAGTTCCCGACTTGTCCCTTGGATCTACTAGTTTGTGATATTGAGAGGGGGGGTGAATCAGTATCACCACAATTCGCAATTCGCAAGTAAGTGAACAACTTTAACCTCTTCTTAAAAGCGAACTCTTTCTTAAACTCGACTAAGGTAGATCTATTGCTACCTACTAATCATAATAGTCCCCAAAGTCACCTTTCAGACACCTTGCCTAATAGACAATTCAGATGTTCTTGTTTAGGTCTTCGTTAGGTTATGGGTTGGTTGATACTTTAGTTGCGTTCACAACTCAATTCAAAACACAGAACGTAAAGCAAATTAAGGACATACAAGATTTACGTGGTTTCGTCAATGTGACGTACATCCACGGTGGTAGGGACTCTTCCTTACCGAGACTATTCACTATACTTGAGAATTCCAGTTACAATGGATGTCTTAATCCTCTACTCCTTTCATTATTGCAATTACTAAGCAAGTACAATACAAAGAGTGTCACTTACTGTGTCTACCCTTTTTCTAGCTTGTCTTGCCTCTATTGAATTGAAAGGTTGCTCCATTACCGCTTAAAAGTTCACCGCAACACTCTCTAACCTCTCTTGAAGAAGTCTAAAAATACGTTGAGTTCTTTCAATGCTTTGCAGAATTTCTTCTTTGCGTTATTTCACACAGCTCCTGCTTTCACTGTCTCACGGTCTCACCCATCTCCTATTCACGATCTCACTATCTCACGGCTCATCTCACATTTTTGGTTTGACATTAGACATCTCGCGCACGTTTCTGGTTTACACGCTTTTCGTTTCACACCTCCTTTTGCCGTATCAGATTTTCGCCCTTTTTTTCCGGTCACTATTCATCGGCCATCGAGTTTCTCTCTCCTTCCGCCGGTGGTGTGTTTTGCTTCGTCCTGCTGTCCAAACCCCTTATTCTGTCGTCACTCTTCTTCCTACCGACGATCTCCGATCTGGCCATGTATGATTTTTCTCCTTCTTTTCTCTCTGTTCCCCTGTTCTGTCGTTGGCTCACTTGGTTGGCCGAATCGAGTTTTCTTTCTCTCCTTCTCGTTGACTCCTCTGTTCTGGCTGTCGGGTTTCTTTTTCTGTCCTTGCTGTCGACTCCTCTGTTCTGGCAATCATGTTTCTCTCTCTCCTTCCACCCCTCTTTGGCCGTTCCAAATTTTCTCTCCTTTTCCCTTATTTGGCCGTGTTTTCTCTCTCCTTCCTGTCAACTCTGATTTGGCCATTCTTGGGTTTCTGCCGGTTGTCTATTTTTGTCGTTTTGCTCACTTTTTCGGCCGTTTCCCCTTTCTCTCTCTTTCTT
Organism: Ceriops tagal; assembly: GCA_021533255.1. NCBI lineage: Eukaryota > Viridiplantae > Streptophyta > Magnoliopsida > Malpighiales > Rhizophoraceae > Ceriops > Ceriops tagal. Next base: position 5,251,121 of record CM038610.1, on the reverse strand, counting down.
GACGGTTGTTCTTCTCTCCTTCAGTCGTCTCTTTCTCTCTCTCGATGGTTCTCTCTTTTTTCCATATCGTTCTGCTGTCGCCCCCTTTCATCAGCCGTTTCGATCGTCTCTTTTTTCTACCGATGGTGTAGGGTTGCCATGTGCTGTGTTGTCTCCTCGCCAACCGTTTAGCCGTTATGTCTGTTTCTCTCCTATCTCCGACGATGACTTTTCTTCTCTCTCTTTGTCTGACAGCTTCTGTTCACTCGACGACTACACTGTTCATTACAGCTACTCTCTTTGCTTGCACGGTTTCTCTTTTCTTTTGCAGGTGGTATTCTTCTGTGCAGAGTTTGGTGTTTTCTTTCTCTTCCACGTGTTTTGCCGTGTATTCAATTATGTTGGCCTTGCCCTAATTTTGTCTTCCAAGGTCTTTATATATTCTCTTTCATGAAACCCTAATAGGGCTTACACGGCGGATTTATGTTCTTGCCCCTCTAGGGCTTACGCAATGGATTTATGTTCTTGCCTTTCCATGTGGATTTACCTTCTTGCCCTTCCATATGGCTTTACTTCCTTGCACATTTAAACATAGTTGATAACAATTACAGCCTATACAAGGCTGTGGGAACAACGGTAACAAATGATCCTTAGAAAGGACAACCTAAAGGTGAGATCAAAGCATACCAATTTCTATATATTAAGTCTAAAAATTACTTGCATAATTTTTAAATGAGAAGTTCCTTAGCCACATAAATAATGCTTTATTTTGGAAGGTCAATTCAATTAATTTATACAACTAACAAGCACTCATATATTTGTTTAAGTATCTCAATACTTTAGTTTATAATCTCGACTATTTTCTTCATAAAAAACAAATACAATATGTGCTAGTGTCATAGTTCCATCAATGTTTAGTCTTGATGGCATATTAACCATGAATATTCAACAATAATACTTCGATATAATAGGTATCTCCTAGTTGTGATCTCATTATAATTTTCTTTGCAAACTATATTTATTTCATGAACTTTATCTTTAAAGTTTATCAATGATGATATTGTTATATAAAATTATTAAAGATAAAAAAATTTCTTTAATTAATATATTATATGCATGAAAAATTAAACATGTATTTATAATAATAACAAATATATTAGCTAATAGGGTGTTGTGACTTAGCGATTATTATCACATTATATCAAAGCATGGTAACATTGTACATATGAATAGTTAATGTATATGTTGGCTTTGAGAAAGTCAAACAAATAAAAAGAAGTGAAAGGCTATGGCATTGGTGCACATGTGCATGTGGCTTAAGATCAAATTACTTGCACACTTAAATCTAGTTGACAACAATTACAACCCATATAAGGCTATGGGAACAACAATCTCCCCCTTTATTATTGTTGGCAACACTCACAACAAAAGTCATTATGCAGCAATTTCAACTCCCCCTAAATATGCACTCCCCCTTTCTTAACAGCTCCTCTTGCACTGTTGCTTCTCTCCCCCTTTGCCAACCAATTACAAATCTGAAAAACTCACAAATTAGAGATGGAGGATTCACCTGATTTTTAGGCTTGAGGAGGCATTTGCACAGATAGACTCAATGTGCTTTTCAAACAGCTCTGTGGAAAGATGTTTAGTTAGAATATCTGAAATTTGATCTTTAGTGTCAACATACTCCAACTGAATTGTACCCTGTTCCACTCGATCTTTGATGAAGTGATACCGGATGTCAATATGCTTGCTCCTCGAATGTTGAACCGGATTCTTACTAAGATTAATAGCACTTTGATTATCATAAAGTACACTTACTAGTAACTTCATTTCAACACCCAAGTCTACCAATTGTCTTAGTATCCATATTACCTGTGTACATGCTGCACAAGCAGCCATATACTCAGCCTCAGCTATGCTCAAAGCAACACTGTTTTGCTTTCTACTTAACCATGCAACACACTTTGAACCCAAGTAGAAGCTGTAACCGTTGGTTGATTTTCTATCATCTATACTTCCTTCCTAGTTTGCATCAGTGTATGCTTGTAGTTTAATAGAATCCATGGCTGGATACCACAAACCCATTTCCAGTGTTCCTTTGTGAAGTTCCTGACTTTTCCCTAGGATCTACTAGTTTGTGATACTGAGAGGGGGGTGAATTAGTATCACCATAATTCACAATTCGCAGGTAAGTGAACAACTTCAACCTCTTCTTAAAAGCGAACTCTTTCTCAAACTTGACTAAGGTAGATCTATTGCTACCTACTAATCACAATTGTCCCCAAAGTCACCTTTTAGACACCTTGCCTAATCGACAATACGGATGTTCTTGTTTAGGTCTTCGTTAGGTTATGGGTTGACTGATACTTTAGCTGTGTTCACAACTCAATTCAAAACACAGAACGTAAAGCAAATTAAAGACACAAGAGATTTACGTGGTTCCGTCAACGTGACGTACATCCATGGTGGTAAGGACTCTCCCTTACCGAGACTATCCACTATACTTGTGAATACATGTTACAATGGATGTCTTTAATTCTTTGCTTCTTTCACTATTGTAATTACCAAGCAAGTACAATACAAAGAGTGTCACTTATTGTGTCTACCCTTCTTCTAACTTGTCTTGCCTCTGTTGAATTGAAAGGTTGCTCCACTGTCGCTTAGAAGTTCACCGCAATGCTCTCTAACCTCTCTTAAAGAAGTCTGGAAATACGTTGAGTTCAATGCTTCGCTGAATTCCTTCTCTACGTTGTATCACACAATTGCTGCTTTCACTATCTTACAGTCTCACCCGTTTCCTTGTCTCACGATCTCACTGTCTCACGGCTCGCCTGTCCATTTCTCTCTCTCTTGCTGTCCAACCGAATTTCCTCTCTTCCTGCTGGATTTCTCTCTCTTCATCTGTCTTCGATTTTGCCGGTGGTTTCTCTCTCTTCGTTCAGCCGGATCTCTCTCACTGTCCAGCGGGATCTATCTCACCGTCTAGTTGGATCTGATTTTGGCTGTATCAACTCCTCTGCTCCAGCCGTCTCCTCTTTCTCTCTCTTTCGACGGTTGTTCTTTGTTGCTGTCGGTATCTCTCTCTTCTATGGCCATCTGGTTTCTTCTTTCGCCGGTCTGCTTTTCTTCATCCTGCTGTCCAGCCCTGTCTAGCCGTAACCGGTTTTCTCTCCCGTCAACCTGTTTCTTTGTTTTTTCGACCGTCTGTTTCTCTTTCTACCGTGTTGTCTCCTTGCAGATCGCTGGTGTGCCGTTCCTCACGGGTTTCTCTCCTTCCGCCGATATGCTCCAATTTAGCCGTCGAGTTTCCCTTCTCCTTGTCGGGTTTCTTCTCCTTCCCGTCAACGGCTGCTTAATTGTATCGGCCATCCACCTTTGTTCTTCGTTCAGCCCAGCCATCGACTGTCTCTTTCCTTCCCTGAGGTCGGGAATATCTCTGATTGTATGAGTAGTGGTCAGCTTCCTCATGTTCTTCTGTGATAAGTGTCCCAGCCTCCTATGCTAGAGTTGATTTTCTTCTTCTTTGGTGAGTAAACAACTGCTTGTCTTGTCCTTATCAATCACATATAAATTTCTAACTGTTCTCTTCCCAGCTGCAATAGTATTGCCTTCTTTACTCTTTACTTGGCAACCTGTTTTTGTGAATATCACTTTGTGGTCGTCGTTGCATAGTTAACTAACAGATGTTAGATTATATCTGAGTCCATCAACGTGCAGAACATCTTTCAGCTTTCCTTTTCCAATATTCACTGACCCTTAACCACTGATGTTGAGTGAATCATCATTGCCAAACATGACTCTGCCTTCACTTGATTTGTTTAGCTTTGATAATTTACTCTTGTCTCCCGTCATGTGCGAAGTGCATCCACTATCAAGGATCCACTGCTTAATCTTGCAATCAGCCTTTAGTGCAATTTCAGCTATATTAGCCATCTCCCTTTTTGCTCTATATTCCTTCTTTTGAACTGGCTAGAAGATAGCTTTCTCCTTTTTATCAGCTTTGACTGCACCGTTTGTTTTTACTGTGTCATTGAGTGCCTTCTCTTGCTCAAGGAGAAGTGTCATGCATCTCTTGGCATTATGGCCATCCTGCTCGCAACTTTCACATTGTTCCAAGTCTGCTAATATAGCAAACTGGTTCTTTGAAGCTACTGGTTTGGGCTTCCACCAACAATCCTTGTCAGTGTGTCCTTGCCTTTTACAGTATGTGCAAGAACTCTCGACAGGTGTTCTCCTCTGAGTTTTGTATTGTCTCCTCCTGTATGAAACGTCGTATCTTCTCAAGTTAGAGACATATACTGGCCTTCTCCACCAACAATTACTCGCCTTATGACCCCAAACTTTAAAATAAAGGCAATGACCTTGAAACTGCGTCTTCTTGGGTTTGATCACAGCTTGTCTTCTCCTGTTCATCACTTGTTGTGTAGGCAAAGTAGCTGGCTTCTTTGCTTATGTGACTTTCATTTCAATCACCTTCTCCTCCTTCTTCTGTTCAACCGTAGCCCTCTACTGGCTGACTTTCTTTTCTTCCTTCTTGTTTAACACCCTAGGTTGCTTCTTCGGATCTTCTTTATTCTTAGCTATCTTCTTTTAAGTCACGACCTTCTCTTTCAACTTCTGTGGCACATTCTTATTTTCTTTAGCCAATGCAGCCTCAGATTACTGCACTTTCTCAACATTCTTCTCTCCTATTGCAGAACTTGTTTCTCCTATCATTTCACGCTTCTGCAAGTTCTCTTTGCTACTTTTGAGTTGTTGCTGAAGTCTCAGCAACTCTCTCCCCATTTCTTCAATTTTTGAAGCCCTTGAGCCAAGCTCTACTGTAAGGTCTTCACATATTTTGATCTGTTCTTCAAGTCAATATGTTCAGCCCTTATTTCATCCTTTTGACTTTCAGCTTCCTTAGACTTTGCTTCAACTTGTTTTATGTGAGCCTCCAACCTTTTTATGGTTCTGCCCCTTTTGATTATCTCCTTTAAAGTTACTTGCAACTCAACTTCAAGATCTGGTTCTTCTTCATCAACCTCCTCTTCCTCTTCAGAGGTTGAACTACCATTTTGAGTTGATGCCATAAAGGCCTACTCATCTGATGATTCATCATCTTCCTCCTCATCAGCTTCTTTTATCTGACTCACATAACTCTTAAATGACCCTCTCTTCTTCCTTTGTGGGTTGGCAATCTTCTTACTGGACTTCTTTGATTTGAATGATGATCTTCTCCATTTTGAATTCTACTCATCATCATCCTTATCTTCATCATTAAGTTTCACTTTGCACTGAGAAGCAAAGTGTCCAGTCTGCCCACAACGATAGCATCTCAAGGCCAACTGTCCTTTTCCCTTCTTAGACCCCCTTTTGAATTTCCTTGTGAAGTAAGCCAATACTTCACCTTCACTTTCTTCCTCATCATCATCATCATCATCCTCACTGGATGATTCTTCCTCTTCTTTTATCTTCAAGTGCTTCAAAACTTTAAAAGCTGCCTCTTTTGATACCTTTGTTGTTGCAGAGCTTTTAACAGACTTTATCCTCATCTCATATGCAATGAGATTGCACTGGAGATTATGCAAAGATATAGAATTAAGATCTCTACTCTCCTCTATGGCTGCTACCTTTGAGGCAAACCTATCAGGCAGAATTCTTAGAATTTTCTTCACAATCGATGAGTCCTTCTTGTTCTTCCCATGACTTCTCAGGTCGTTTACATCGTCAATAACCCTGGTGAAGAACTCTTGAACTATCTCATTCTTCTGCATTTTGAGAGATTCATATCTCTCTTTGAACACTTGAAGCTTAGCCTCCTTCATTCTGCCATCACCTTCATAGACTTTCTGCACTCTGTCCCCTATCTCCTTGGCAAATTTGCAGTCTATAACTTTAGCATACTCAGCATCTGTCAATGCTGAAATGATGACATTTGAGGCCTTCCCATTTATCTTAAACTGCCTTAACTCCTCTGGAGTTGGGTCTTTACCTTCTTCCGGAGCCACAAAACCCTCCTGTACGCATTTCACCACATTCATGCCCATGGTTGCAAATACCACTTGCATTCTTGCTCTCCACATATGATAGTTGGTTCTGTTGAAGATTGGAACCTTCTTACTGTAAGTAGTGCTGGTGCTAGTACCGACATCCATTTCTCAATGTGCTGAACAAGTTAAAACTTTTGAAACCCTTCAAACTAGTACACCAAGCTGTTATGCTTCAAACTGGTGAACCTGTGCTCTGATACCAATTGAAGTTCCTGACTTCACCCTAGGATCTACTAGTTTGTGATACTGAGAGGGAGGGTGAATCGGTATCACCATAATTCGCAATTCGCAGGTAAGTGAACAACTTCAACCTCTTCTTAAAAGTGAACTCTTTCTCAGATTCGACTAAGGTAAATCTATTGCTACCTACTAATCACAATAGTCCCCAAAGTCACCTTTCAGACACCTTGCTTATTAGGTCTTCGTTAGGTTATGGGTTGGCTGATACTTTAATCGCGTTCATAACTCAATTCAAAACACAGAACATAAATCAAAGTAAGGGCACACGAGATTTACGTGATTCCGTCAATATGACATACATCCACGGTGGTAGGGACTCTCCCTCTACCGAGACAGTCCACTATACTTGAGAATACCAGTTACAACGGATGTCTTAATCCTCTACTCCTTTCACTATTGCAAATACTAAGCAAGTACAATACAAAGAGTGTCATTTACTTTGTCTACCCTTCTTCTAGCTTGTCTTGCCTCTGTTGAATTGAATGGCTGCTTCATTGCCGCTTAGAAGTTCACCACAACGCTTTCTAACCTCTCTTGAAGAAATTTGGAAATATGTTGAGTTCTTTCCGATGCTTCACCGAATTTCTTCTTTACATTGTCTCACACAACTTCTGCTTTCACTGTCTTACGGCTTCACCTGTCTCTTGATGTCATGGCTTGCCTCATGTTTTTGGTTTGGCGTTTCACGTCTCACGCACGTCTCTGGTTTGCTCGCTTTGCTGGTTGCACGCCTCACGCACGTTTTTGGTTTCACGCTGACCCACGTTCTGGTCTCGCGCCAACGCACGCTCTGGTCTCACGCCGTCCAACCAGATCTCTCTCACTGTCCAGTCGGATCTCTCTCATCGTCCAGCCGGATTTCCTCTATTCTGCCGTCCACCCTGTTTTTCCATCCACTTTGTTTTGCCATCGTCCCTGTTTTTCGTCCACTTTGTTTTGCCATCGACTCGTCCTTTCTCTTGTTAGTGGTTGTGCGTTTCTCACAGGTTTCTCTCTCTTGTCGTCACACGGTTTTCTCCTTGCCATGTCGTCCGTTTCTCTCCCGATGGTTGTATGTCTCTCACGGGTTTTCTCTCTCACTGTCCAGCCATGTTTTCTCTCTCACCCGTTCCAACTCCGATCTGGTCTCACTTGTTCCAGATCTGGTCTGATCTCACCCGTTCCAGCTCCGATCTAGTCTCACCCGTTCCAGCTCCGATCTGGTTTTGGCCGTCATGGATTTTCTCCTTTTCAACCTGAATGTGTCGTCCGTTTCTCTCTCTAACTCTTTGCCGTGTTGTCTCCTTGTCGACCGCTGGTGTGCCGGTGGTGTGCCGTCACACTTTTGGCCATCTCTTCTTTTCTCCTTCTTCCAACGGCTTCTCTTTCTTTGTTTTTGCCGATGGGTCTCTCTCTTTTCGTCCACCCCTCTTCAGTCGTCTCTTCTTTTCTCTGTTTTTGCTGACGGTTCTCTCTCTCTTCCGTATCGTTCTGCCGTCGCCCTCTTTCTTCTAGCCGTTTCGATTTTCTCTATTTTCTACCGATAGTGTAGGGTTGTCGTGTGATTTTACTTCTATGCCCCTCCATGTAACTTCAAATTACTCTCTTGCCATGTAGCTTCAAATTACTCTCTTGTCCCTCCATGTGGCTTCAAATTACTTGCACACTTAAATCTAGTTGATAACAATTACAACTCATACAAGGCTATGGGAACAACAATGTTTTTATTATGGATTCATTCCAAAGAAAAAGAGAAAAACGAGAACAATAAGTTTACTAAAAATGTAGTTTAGTTTAAATATATTAAAAGGATAACATTAATGGCAAGTGACATTAGAAAAGAAATTGCAAGGTGTTCTTGTCATTTTAAAAGAGTTAAGGTTTAGATAAATTTCTATTTGAAAACCTATGAGAAGTAAACCTTAAAGAAAGGTTTACCTTAAATGGTATATAACAAAAAACCTAATTTTGATAATCATATCATTATCCTTTATGTGACACTTTTCATTAAGTCATATTAATGAAACAAGAATCACCAATTTATATAAAGATGTTTACTTTATATAATTATGAATTTATAGAATATGTGAATCATTTTCATTTGGTATGATAACTAGATCACCCTTGATGAGAAAGGGTAAGTGTTTTAATAAATTGTTTAAACTAATACATTAAAATGTTTATAGTATATAACAATTCATGATAAAACAAGTTTTACATCCTAAAAGGCAAATGAGTCATAAAGGAAACAATATTCCAGTTATGTTCAAATGGAGTAGAATGAACAACTTAAAATGAATGAGTTTAGTTTCCTAAAAGATGACAATCTTGATAGTGTCGTTGAAAAAGTTCCAAAAGAATGGAAGCATATTGAAAAAATATTTTAAAATCAAATTATTGGTAACTTTATTGATCATTTAAGGACTTAATTTGTATTTAGGAACACTAGCACTATAGCACATAATTCATAAATAAAATTAACACATGTAGATAATGGAGGATAAGGTTAACCAATTTAAGAAAAATAAGGTCTAGACATTAGTACTGAGATCTATTGATCATCCAATTATATGAACTAAGTGAGTTTTTAGAAAATAAGCTTAATGAAAGCGGTTAAATTGTGAGAAATTAGGTAGGATTAGTTGCCAAAAGCTATAATCAAGAAAAAAACATTGATTATGTTGTTCCCACAGCCTTGTATGGGTTGTAATTGTTGCCAACTAGATTTAAGTGTGTAAGCAGAAGTGGCTTATATCTCAAGAATTACAGGATAAGACTAGCATGTCAAATAACCTCGTAAAGTGATCTCCTTGGAGTGAACTTGTAGAAGGAATTTAGCATTGCTTAAGTCTTAGTGTGACATAGCATTGCTTGAGAAAAATAAATTAAGAAGGAGGATAATGCTGAATTTTGAATGGAATAGTAATAGGAAGCCACATGAAGGGGCAAGAAAGGACTCCCACCGTAGCTCAAGTAAGCCTTACTAGGATTTTCATAGAAGGCAGTATATAAACCAAAACTTATCTCTTTTTAGGGCAGCATGCACACACCAGAAAAAGGGGACACAGATATAGACCAAAAAAGGGAGAAATGAGACACCGGTGAGACCAAAAAACGTTGAAGATACAAACCAGAACACACCGGAAGATTAGAATCCATGAGACCAAAAAAGGGTGACCATAGTAAGATAGAGAAACACGTTAGAGCAGACCAGAAAGAGAGGACGTGAGACTTGGAGAAGGTGAGATGTTAGAGCAAACCAGACCTGGAAACTGTGAGACAGGAGAGCAGATCAGGACTAGGGAAGATGTGAGACCAGCGAAGCGTGCAACGGGTGAGACCAGACCAGAATGTGAGACCAGGTGAGACCTGGAAACGTGGGACCAGGTGAGACCAGACCTGACTAGAACGTGAGACCAAGTGAGACCAGACTTGACTAGAACTTAAGATCAGGTGAGACCAGACCTGACTAGAACGATGAGACCAGGTGAGACCAGACCAGACCAGAACATGAGACCAGGTGAGACCTGGAAACGTGAGACCAAGTGAGACCAGACCAGACCTGAAATGGATGAGACCAGACCAGACCTGGAATAGGTGAGACCAAATCAGACCTGGAGCAGGTGAGACCAGGTGAGATCAGAACAGAAACGTGTGACGATGTGAGCGGACCAGAAACGTGCGACAATGAGAGCAGACTAGAAACGTGCGACGGTGAAAACAGACCAGAAACATGGGAGACGAGAAAAGGGTGAAACATCATGAGATCAGGTGAGGCATGAGACCAGGTGAGACGTGAGACCAGGTGAGGCGTGAGACCAGAAAAGGGTGAAACGTATGGCATCAGAACACATCGTGAGACCCAAAATTGGTGAGACCAGAAAAGGGTGAAACGGTGAGACAGTGAGACGGTGAGACTAGGAGACGGGTGAGATGGTGAGACCAGGAGTTGTGTGAGACAACCTAGAGAAGAAATTTGGTGAAGCATTTGAGAGAACTCAACGAATTTTTCAGATTTTTTCAAGAGAGGTTAAAGAGTGTTTTGGTGATCTTCCAAGTGGTAATGAAGCATCCTATTCAAATCAAATAGAGGCAACACAAGCTAGAAGAAGGGTAGACATAATAAGTAACACTCTTTGTATTGTGATTGCTTTGTATTTGCAATAATGAAAGGAGTAAAAGATTAAGACATCCATTGTAATCATAGGGAATACCACACTAGTGTTCTCAAGTATAGTGGATTGTCTCGGTAGAGGAAGAAACTTTACCACTGTGGAGTACGTCACATTGACGGAACCACGTAAATCTCTCGTGTCCTTGTTTTGAATTTACATTCTGTGTTTTGAAATGAGTTGTGAACGCAGCTAAAGAATCATCAAACCCATAACTTAAAAGAAGACCTAATCAGGAACAACCAATCCGTTTAATAGGCAAGGTGTCTGAAAGGTAACTTTGAGGACTATTGTGACTAGTAGGTAACAATAGATCTACCTTAGTTGAATCTGAGAAAGAGTTCATTTCTGAGAAGAGTTTGAAGTTGTTCACCTATCAATTAAGACGAAGGGGTGTAATACTGATTCACCCCCCTCTCAGTATTACAAACTAGTAGATCTTAAGGTAAAGTAGGGAACTTCAATTGGTATCAAAGCAGAGGTTCACTAGTTTGAAGCTTAACAGCTTGGTGTACTAGTTTGAAGGGTTTCAGAAGTTTTAACTTGTTCAGCACACTGAGAAATGGATGTCAGTACTAGCACTAGCACTACTTATAACAAGACTATTCCAATCTTTAATGGAACCAACTACCATATGTGGAGAGCGAGAATGCAGGTGGTATTTGCAACCAAGGGCATGAACGTAGTGAAATCTGTACAGGAGGGTTTTGAGCCTCCAAAAGAAGGTAAAGATCCAACCTTAGAAGAATTAAGGCAGTTTGAGATCAATGGGAAGGCCTCAAATGTCATCATTTCAGCATTGACAGATGCTGAATATGCTAAAGTTATGGACTGCAAATTTGCTAAGGAGATATGGGACAGATTGCAGAAGGTCTATGAAGGTGATGGCAAAATGAAGGAGGCTAAGCTTCAAGTTTTCAAGGAGAGGTATGAATCCCTTAGAATGCAGAAGAATGAGATAGTCCAAGAGTTCTTCACTAGGGTTATTGATGCTATAAACGACTTTAAAAGTCATGGGAAGAACAAGAAAGACTCATCTATTGTAAAGAAAATTTTGAGAATTTTGCTTGAGAGGTTTGCCTCAAACGTGGCAGCCATAGAGAAGAGTAAAGATCTCAATTCTATGTCACTGCATGATCTCTAGTGCAATCTCATTGCATATGAGATGAGAATAAAGTCAACTGAAAGCTCCTTAACATTAAAGCTATCAAAGGAGGCAACTTTCAAAGCTATGAGACACTTGAAGATAAGAGAAGAGGAAGAATCATCTAGTGAGGATGATGATGATGATGATCAGGAAGAAAGTGAAGGTAAAGTGTTGGCTTACTTCACAAGGAAATTCAAAAAGGGGTCTAAGAAGGGAAAAGGATAGTTGTCCTTGAGATGTTATCGTTGTGGGCAAACTGGACACTTTGCTTCTCAGTGTAAAGTGAAACTTGATGATGAAGATGAGGATGGTGATGATGAGTAGAATTCAAAATGGAGAAGACCATCATTCAAGTCAAGGAAGTTCAGCAAAAAGATTGTTAACCCACAGAGGAAGAGAGGTTCATTCAAGAGTTATGTGAGCCAGACAAAAGAAGCTGATGAGGAGGAAGATGTTGTTGTTCCCACAACCTTGTATGGGTTGTAATTGTTGTCAATTAGGTTTAAGTGTGCAAGAAAGTAAAGCCATATGGAAGGACAAAATAGTAAATTTGCCGCGTAAGGGCAAGAACGTAAATCCGTTGCGTAAGCCCTATTAGGGTTTCACGGAAGAGAATATATAAAGACCTTGGAAGACAAAACTAGGGTAAGGCCAATACAATTGAATATACGACAAAACACAAGAGGAAAGGCTAATATAATTGAATACATGACAAAACATAAGAGGGAAGGCCAACACAATTGAATACACGGCAAAACACCAAACCCTACACAGAAGAACACCACCTGCAAAAGAAAAGAGTAGCCGTTGACTTGAAGAGAGAGAAAACGATTTAGCCATCAAGTGAACAGTAACCGTCGCCGAAAGAAGAAGAGAAAACAGAAATTGGCCAAACAGGAGAAGGAGACAAAGAGGTGAACAGCCAAGTGGGTGAATGGAAAAGAGACGAAATGGTGAGTGGAAAAAATTGGGGGGCTGAACAAAGAGATACTGACGGCAACAAAGAAGAACAACCGTCGAGAGAGAGAGAAAGAAGGAGACGCCAAAAGTAGGGGCTGAATGAAGAATAGCGAACGGAGGTCGAGATACGGCCAAATTGGAGCCATCGTCAAGTGAAGGAGAAAAGAGGACCAAAAAGGGGAGAAAATCGGATACCACCGATACGTTCAAAATACACCCAAAGAAGAGAGAGAAGCCGTCGTCCGAAGAACAGGGATGGTCGGCCAAAACACAAGAGAGACGGCCAGACCAGAGGAATCGATGGGAAGGAGAGAGAAAACACGGCCAAATAGGGAAAAAGGAGACAAAATTTAGAATGGCCAAAGAGGGGTGGATGAAGAGAGAGAGATCGTCGGCAGAACAGAGGACGGTAAGAGAGAGAAATTCGACGGTAAGAGAGAGAAACGGGCAGTGAGATCGTGGGGCAATGAGACGGGTGAGACCGTAAGACGGTGAAAGCAGGAATTGTGTGAGACAACGTAGAGAAGGAATTCGGCGAAGCATTGAACTCAACATATTTCCAGACTTCTTCAAGAGAGGTTAGAGAGCGTTGCAATGAACTTCTAAGCGGTAGTGGAGCAGCCTTTCAATTCAACAGAGGTAAGAGAAGTTAGAAGAAGGGTAGACACAATAAGTGACACTCTTTGTATTGTACTTGCTTAGTAATTACAATAGTGAAAGGAGTAGAGAATTAAAGACATCCATTGTAACCTGTATTCACAAGTATAGTGGATAGTCTTGGTAGAGGGAGAGTCCCTACCACCGTGGCTGTACGTCACATTGACGGAACCACGTAAATCTCGTGTGTCCTTAATTTGCTTTACGTTTTGTGCTTTGAATTGAGTTATGAACGCAGCTAAAGTATTAGCCAACCCATAACCTAACGAAGACCTAAACGAGAACATCCGTATTGTCGATTAGGCAAGGTGTCTGAAAGGTGACTTTAGAGACTATTGTGATTAATAGGTAGCAATAGATCTACCTTAGTCGAGTTTGAGAAAGAGTTTGCTTTTAAGAAGAGGTTGAAGTTGTTCACTTACCTGCGAATTGCGAATTGTGGTGATACTGATTCACCCCTCCTCTCAGTATCACAAACTAGTAGATCCTAGGGAGAAGTCGGGAACTTCAGATGTAGACTTATCAGATGAGCATGCCTTTATGGCATCAGCTTTATGTGGTAGTTCAACCTTTGATGAGGAAGAGGAGATTGATGAAGAAGAACCAGATATTAAAGCTGAGTTAGAAGTAGCTTCAAAGGAGATAATCAGAAGGGGCAGAACTATAAGAAGGTTGGAGGCCCATATAAAACAAGTTGAAGCAAAGATTGAGGAAGCATAAAGTCAAAAGGATGAAATAAAGGCTGAACATATTGACTTGAAGAGAAGATTTGAAGAACATATCAAAATATGTGAAGACCTTACAATGGAGCTTGGTTCAAGGACTTCAACAATTGAAGAAATGGAGATAAAGTTGCTGAGACTTCAACAACAACTCAAAAAGAGTGAAAAGAACTTACTGAAGCTTGAGTGGTAGAAGAAACAAGTTCTGCAAGAGAAAAGAAGAATGAAGAGAAAGTGCAGCAATTTGATGCTGCACTGCCTAAAGAGAATGAGACTTTGCCACAGAAGTTGAAAGAGGAGGTTGTGACTCAAGAGAAGATAACTAAAGAAGAGAAGACAGTTATCAAACCAAAGCCAGGGCCAAAAATTATGTATGTGGTTAAAGAGCAACAGCCTATAGCTGTTACGTCTCGAAAAGAAAAGACTGATCAGCCAGGGATAATGAAGGCTGAAAATAAAGAAGATTTGAAGAAGCAACCTAAGGTTGCAAACAAAATTGAAGAAAAGAAAGTCAACCAGACAAGGGCAATGGCTGAATAGAAGAAGGAGGCTGAAATGAAAGTCACACAAGCAAAGAAGCTAGCAACCTTGCCTACACAGCAAGTAATGAACAAAAGAAAACAAGCTATGATTAGACCCAAGAAGAGGCAGTTTCAAGGTTACTATCTTTATTATGAAGTTTGGGGTAATAAGGCAAGTAAATGCTAGTGGAGAAGGCCAGTATATGTCTCCAACTTGAGAAGATACGATGCTGCATACAGGGGAGACAATACAAAATTCAGAGGAGAACACCTGCCATGAGTTCTTGCACATACTATAAAAAGCAAGGACACACTGACAAGGAGTGTTGGTGGAAGCCCAAACCAGTGGTTTTAAAGAACAAGTTTGCTATATTGGCAGACTTGGAAAAGTGTGAAAGGTGTGGGAAGAATGGCCATAATTCCAAGAGATGCATGACACTTCTCCTTGAGAAAGAGAAGGCACTCAATGGCACAGTGAAACAAGTGGTACAGTCAAAGCTGAGAAAAAGGAGAAAGCTATCATCAAGCCAACTCAAAAGAAGGAATATAAAGCTAAAAAGGAGGTAGCTAATACAGCTGAAATTGCATTAAAGGTTGACTACAAGGATAAGCAGTGGATCCTTGATAGTGGATGCACTTCACACATGACAAGAGACAAGAGTAAATTATTAAAGCTGAACATGTCAAGAGAAGGCAGAGTCAAGTTTGACAATGATGATTCACTCAACATCAGTGGTCAAGGGTCAGTAAATATTGGAAAAGGAAAGCTGAAAGATGTTCTGCACGTTGAAGGACTCAGATATAATCTAGCATCTGTCAGTCAATTATAC
This sequence comes from Ceriops tagal, assembly GCA_021533255.1. NCBI lineage: Eukaryota > Viridiplantae > Streptophyta > Magnoliopsida > Malpighiales > Rhizophoraceae > Ceriops > Ceriops tagal. The sequence goes on along the minus strand of CM038610.1, from coordinate 5,235,879 downwards.
AATGAAGACCATAAAGTGATATTCACAAAAACAGGTTGCCAAGTAAAGAGTAAAGAAGGCAATACTATTGCAGCCAAGAAGAGAACAGTTGGAAATTTATATGTGATTGATGAGGACAAGACAAACAACTGTTTACTTACAAAAGAAGAAGAAAATCAACTCTGGCATAGAAGGCTGGGACACTTAACACAGAAGAACATGAGGAAGCTGACCACTACTCATGCAATCAGAGACATTCCAGACCTCAAGAGAGAGAGGGAGTATGTCTGCTCAGCATGCTCTAAAGGAAAACAAGTCAAAAAGCAGTATAAGACCAAAGAGTTCAGTTTTGAAGCAGTGCTTGACATTGTATATATTGATTTGTGTGGGCCAATGAGAATAAAAGGGTTGAATGGTAAGAGGTATTTCATCTTGTTTATTGATGATTATTCCAGAAGGACCTGCATCATGCACCTCAAACACAAGTCAGAAGTTTTGAAATGCTTCAAGAGATACAGAAGATTGGCTAAAAATGAGAGTGGAAAGAAGATCAAAGTATTGAGGTCAGATCAAGGCACTGAATTCATAAATGGAGCTTTTGAAGATTACCTTGAGAAGCATGAAATTCACCATCAGATGGTAGCAGCAAGAACACCTCAACAGAGTGGGGTGGTAGAGAGGAAAAATAGAGCTGTGATTGAAATGGCAAGAACTCTACTGCTGGAATCTAAGCTTCACGCAAGATTTTGGATAGAAGCAACATTTATAGCCGTGCACATACTGAACAGAGTTTTACTAAGGCCCAATACTGATAAGACTCCGTGTGAGCTATGGAATGGGAAGAAGACAATAGCCAAGTATCCTAAAATCTTTAGCAGCCCATGTTTTGTAAAGAACAAGAAGCAAAACTTGGGAAAATTCCATGCTAGGTCAGATGAAGGCATCTTTGTGGGATACTTAGCAAAGACAAAAGGTTACAGAGTTTTTCTGCATAGATTGGGAAAAGTAGTCACTTCCAGTGATGTGAAAATAGATGAAAACTAGAAAACAATGCATAATGGAGAAGCTGAGGACAGTGAAGTAGATGACTTCAAGATGGATGAAGAATTAGACCAACATGAAGAAAAGGGAAAAGAAGTAAGTTCAGACTCAGAGAAGAGTGAGTCTAAAGATGAAGAAAGAGATTCTCTTGCAACTAAGACTGTGCAAGAGAGAAAGATAAAGAAGACATGGACCAGTGCTTATCAAGGAAATCAAATCATAGGTGACCCATCAGTAGGAGTTACAACAAGAAGAAGAATTGTGGGAGCTACTGCTTTACTCTCACAAGTTAAACCTAAATTTGTTGAAGAGGCTACATAAGACAAAGCCTAGGTCAAAGCTATTAATGAGGAGCTGGATCAAATCGAGAAGAATGAAACATGGGAGCTGGTTCCAAGACCCACTAACAAGAATGTCATAGGAACAAAATGGGAGTTTAAAAATAAACACAATGAAGATGACAAGGTGATGAGGAATAAGGCTAGGTTGGTTTATAAAGGCTACACTCAGATAGAAGGAGTAGATGTTGATGAAACTTTTGCACCAGTAGCAAGGTTGAAAACTATCAGAATGTTCTTAGCTTTGGCAACACATAAGAGGTATAAAGTTTACCAGATGGATGTGAAATCAGCCTTTCTGAATGGGCTCCTGAAAGAAGAAGTGTGTATTGAACAACCCGATGGAGTACAAATTAGTGAGGATGAGACACATGTGTGCAAGCTGAAGAAAGCCTTGTATGGCCTTAAAAAAGCCCCAAGAGCATGGTATAGTAGGCTGGATGCGTATTTGAGAAGGTTGAACTTTAAAAGAGGAACAGTTGATAATAACTTATATGTGTTCAACTTAGAGAAAGGCCAACTAATAACCATAGTATATGTAGATAACATCATCTTTGGAGAGGATCACTCTAAGTTATGCCAAGAATTTGCACAGAAGATGAGTGAGGAATTTGAGATGTCATTGATTGGAGAAATGACTTACTTTCTTGGATTACAGATAAAACAGTATAAAGAAGGTATTTTTATTTCTCAGACAAAATATGCCAAAGAGATGCTGAAAAAGTTTGGCATATAGGATAGCAGACCTGTCAGTACCCCTATGACAGTAGGCTGTAAGTTAACAAAAGTTTAGGAAAGAAGGAGTACAAGCCCCATAGAATACAGGAAGATGATAGGGAGCCTTCTATACCTTATAGCATCAAGGCTTGATCTCATGCAAGCTGTGTGCATTGCTAGCAAATTCCAAGCTGATCCTAAGGAATCTCATGTGTTGGCAGTGAAAAGAATCCGAAGATACCTCAAAGGGACACTGAAAATGGGTTTGTGGTATCCTACCATGGATTCTGTAAAACTATGAGCATACACTGATGTAGACTGGGCAGGAAGTACATATGACAGAAAATCAACCAGTGGCTATAGCTTCTACTTGGGTTTAAAGTGTGTTGTATGGTTAAGTAGAAAGCAAAATAATGTTGCTTTGAGCACAGTTGAGGCTGAGTACATGGCTGCTTGTGCAGCATGTACTCAGGTGATATGGATACAAAGATAATTGGCAGATTTGGGTGTTGAAGTAAAGTTACCAGTGAGTGTACTTTGTGATAATCAAAGTGTAATGAATCTTAGCAAGAATCCAGTTCAACATTCAAAGAGCAAGCATATTGACATCCGATATCACTTTATCAAGGATCAAGTGGAAGAAGGCACGATTTAGTTGGAGTATATCGGCACTAAAGATCAAATCTCAAATATTCTAACTAAACCTCTGTCTATAGAGCTGTTTGAAAAGCACAGAATGAGTTTGTCTGTGCAAATGCCTCCTCAATTCTGAAGTTTAAGTCAATCCTCCATCTCTACTTTGCGGGTTTTTCAAATTTGTAATTGGTTGGCAAAGAGGGAGAGATGCAACAGTGCAAGGGGAGCTGTTAAGGAAGGAGGAGTGCATATTTAGGGAGAGTTGTAATCCATTTGCTTTTGGATTATTACTCTAAGAAGATTATGAAGGACTGCTGCATAATGGGTTTTTATTGTGAGTGTTCCAACAATTACAAAGGGGAAGATTGTTGTTCCCACAGCCTTGTATGGGTTGTAATTGTTGCCAACTAGATTAAAGTGTGCAAGCAGAAGTGGCTCATATCTTAGGAATTATAGGATAAGACTAACATGTCAAATAACATTATAGAGTGATCTCCTTGGAGTGAACTTGTAGGGGGAATTTAACATTGCTTAAGTCGTAGTGTGACATAACATTGCTTGAGAAAAATAAATTAAGAAAGAGGATAATGCTGAATTTTGAATGGAATAGTAATAAGAAGCCACATGGAGGGGCAAGAAAGGAAATCTGCTGTAGCTCAAGTAAGTCCTACTAGGGTTTTCATAGAAGGCAGTATATAAACCAAGACTTATCTCTTTTTAGGGCAACACACACACGCTAGAAAAAGGGGACACAGATACAGACCAGAAAAGGGAGAAACGAGACACTAGTGAGACCAGAAAACGTTAGAGATACAGACCAGAGCACATCGGAAGATCAGAATCTGTGAGACCAGAAAAGGGTGACCACCATAAGATAGAGAAACACATTAGAGCAAACCAGAAAGAGAAGACGTGAGACCTAGAGAAGGTGAGATGTTAGAGCAGACCAGACCTAGAAACCGTGAGACGTGAGAGCAGATCAGGACTATGAAAGACGTGAGACCAGCGAAGCGTGCAATGGGTGAGACCAGACCAGAACGTGAGACCAGGTAAAACCTGGAAACATGAGACCAAGTGAGACCAGACCAGACCAGAACGTGAGACTAGGTGAGACCTGGAAACGTGAGACCAAATGAGACCAAACTTGACCAGAACGGTGAGACCAAGTGGGACCTGGAAACGTGAGTCCAGGTGAGACCAGACTAGACCTAAAATGGGTGAGGCCAGACCAGACCTATAACGAGGGAGACCAGATCAGACCTGGAGCAGGTGAGACCAGGTGAGATCAGAACAGAAACGTGCGACGGTGTGAGCAGACCAAAAACGTGGGAAACGAGAAAAGGGTGAAACATCGTCAGATCAGGTGAGGCGTAAGACCAGGTAAGACGTGAGACCAGGTGAGGCATGAGACCAGAAAAGCGTGAAATGTGTGACATCAGAACACATCGTGAGACCCAAAATTGGTGAGACCAAAAAAGGGTGAAACGATGAGACAGTGAGATGGTGAGACCAGGAGACGGGTGAGACGGTGAGACCAGGAGTTATGTGAGACAACCTAGAGAAGAAATTCAGTGAAGCATTTGAGAGAACTCAACGAATTTTCAGATTTCTTCAAGAGAGGTTAGAGAGTGTTTTGGTGATCTTCCAAGCGGTAGTGAGGCAGCCTATTCAAATCAAACAGAGGCAACACAAGCTAGAAGAAGGGTAGACACAGTAAATGACACTCTTTGTATTGTGATTGCTTTGTATTTGCAATAGTGAAAGGAGTAGAAGATTAAGACATCCATTGTAATCATAGGGAATACCACACTGGTGTTCTCAAGTATAGTGGATTGTCTCGATAGAGGAAGAAACTCTACCACTGTGGAGTATATCACATTGACGGAACCACGTAAATCTCTCATGTCCTTGCTTTGAATTTACATTCTGTGTTTTGAATTGAGTTGTGAACGTAGCTAAAGAATTATCAAACCCATAATCTAAAAAAAGACCTAATTAAGAACAACCAATCCGTTTAATAGGCAAGGTGTCTGAAAGGTAACTTTGGGGACTATTGTGACTAGTAGGTAACAATAAATCTACCTTAGTTGAATCTGAGAAAGAGTTCATTTCTGAGAAGAGTTTGAAGTTGTTTACCTATCAATTAAAAAGAAGGGGTGTAATACTGATTCATTCCCCCTTTTAGTATTACAGACTAGTAGATTATAGGGTGAAGTAGGGAACTTCAGATTATGATGATACCTTCAACCTTGTTATTAGGTTAAAGACCACTAGAATGTTGCTTCCATTTGTATCACATAAGAATTTCAAGTTACATCAAATGGACATAGAGGGCACATTCCTTAATGGCTATATTACGAAGGAAGTCCATGTTAATCAACTCTTAGCTTTGAAAGCAAAGAAGTTTTAGATCATGTCTACAAGCTTTTTAAGGTTTTATATGGATTAAAGTAAGTGCAAAGAGCTTGGTATGAAAGGTTAAATTCTTTTATAGTTAACATGAGCTACACTAAAGATAACGTTGACACTACCTTTTTTATGAAATCAAAAGGAGTTTGCTAATGATATGGAAACAAAGTTTGAAATGAGTTTGGTGAGAGAATTGAATTTATAGTTTAGACTTTATATCAAGCAAATAAATGATGGAATCTTTATTAACAAAGCCAAGTATGCAAAGTAATTACTAAAAATGTTTGGCATGGATGATTCCAAATCTTTTAACACTTTAATGACCACTTTTACATAGTAGGGCAATGATATAAACTAGAAGTTTGTAAATAAAAAGTAATATAGAGGTATGATTGACAATTTCTCTATCTTACTAAAAGTAAATTAAACTTGATGTTTGCTGTTCATTTATATGCAAGATTTCAATCTAACTTAAGGAAGTCATACTTAGGGTTCTTTAAAAAAGTGCTTAGTATGTGAGAGGACTTATATGTAAGAATTTGGTATCTTATGGGATCAACCTTTGACTTAGTAGGTTATTCAAATTTAGATTTTATAGGAGATAAAATTAAAGGAAAGAGTACCTCTAGTGTATGTCAATTCCTTGGCCAAACCTTAATCTCATTATGCAATAAAAAGCAAAGTTTAGTAGTTTTTACTATTTAAAAAGTTGAGTACATGGTAGCAAGATCTTGCTGTACTCAATTGTTTTAGATGAAACAAACCTTAGAGGACTTTAGATTGTACTACTTCTATGTCTTCATCAAGTATGATAAAATAAAGTGTAATCAATATAACCAAGAACCTTATATATCATGCCCAAACCAAACACATGGACCTATGACATCATATCATTGAGGAGATATGTCTTTAGAATTTGTGAACACTAAATATCAATTGGCCTATTTTTTTTTTATCAAACTTTTGAGTAAGGTAGGTTTGTGACCATTAAAGAGAGTTAAACATAATTGAGTTGAATTAATCTTTTGATTATATGATTATTGTGATTTGATATGTTTTTATGTGTTTTATGACATAATTATATTAGTTTATATGTTTATTATTTGTGTTGCATGATAGTTTGGACATATTATACTTGAAATGTGAAAATCAAACTTTTTTGTCTAAGTGGGATTGATTGACTAAACTTAAAGTATAAGTCAATAGATGCGAACTTATTAACCAATGTTGGTTTTTAAATTGTCCTTTATAGTTTTCTAAATTTGAAATTCTCTCTTTTTTTTTTTTTGAAATCTACATTTTTTTTTCAAATCTAACTCTTAAAGCCTCAATTTTTTTCTTTAAGTTCAACCTCTAAAAGGATCTATCTTTTAAACCTATCAACAATGACACCAAAATCAATATTTACATCAAGAAAGGAGAAGCAAGATGTGAAGAAATCAATTTTGGCCTCTATAAGGACTTATAGTGCCACTACCACTCCTTTTTTTTTTATAGTGCCATTGGCAACCTTAACATTAAGACTAAGAGTTACTATTAAGTATACACTATCATTGACACCATTTGATTCATCATCACCATCAATTTTCCTCCTCTTCCAATTATTAAACCTTTAAGGAGGGACCAAATTAATTACTAGACAAAAGGTTTAAGTGGTCAAAAAAAGAATGGATGAAAATTTTAAGAGTAAAAATCTCATACCATTGCCATTAAAGATATCTTCTATGCCTTCATCATCTTTGGCACTACCACCCATGCCACTACCATCCAACCTATCATTATAAACAATTGCCACCCAAGCTCAATAATCCTTTAACTTATTCAATGTATCAAAGTTCTATAGTTTTTATTTTAGTACTTTTCAAAATAAGGATGATTTTTACTAATATAAGAAAAGAGGTGTATATCCTAATAGGCCATTAAACTTAGATTGTGTAGCTGAGTTTAAGTCAAATAGTTTCTTGGATGGTTTCATTTTCCAAAAATGGATTTGGCGTATCACTTTTAAAGAAGAGTTTTACTTTGAAATGATTAAGTATTTCTTTACAAACATAAAAGTTAACAAGAATTACACCATAATGACTTCATATGTATATGGAAAAGAAGTGAAGATCACTCCTAAAGTGATTATAGACTACTTGAATTTACCATTAAAAGGTGGTTGTGTTACATGGTATGATTTATGGAACATAGGAAAGTTTAGTTCTCAAAATAGATATATTGTTTGAAGGACAAGCTGAGCTATATGTAGAAAGTGACAACATAAAAAAACCTTTTAAGACATCTTTCTTGCTACTCAGCTAGTCCAAAAGTTCCCTTATGGTATGCATCTTACTTATTTGCTTTTAAAGTTTAGAGTACATTTCATTAGAAAGGTCCCTTTTCATGTTATCTGGAGCCAATTCATCAATGTTTCAACATTTAAGTAGATGTATTTGGTAAAAAGTGAATGAAAATGGTTTGCACTTTTAAGGGAACTATAATCAAGTGTAAAGCCATCATGTACAACCTCTATACTAGCAAGCTTTTCAACTTCTCCCTAAATCACTACTAATTTTTATATCACTTCCTTGATTATGAAAGTTAATGAGTTTAAGGAGAATGTAAAAGGGTTCAAGGATGACATGAATAACATTAAAATGGAATTTCAAAATTTCATAAAGGAGCCATAAGATAACTTTGCCTTTATCCTTGAATTGCTAAAAAAGGAAGGCCCATTTGAAGGAAGCTTTAAGAAGAGAAAACAACAAGGAACTTAAGAATGCTCAAGCCCACTTTAATAATTTCAAAAGAGGAAAGAAATGAATGATTGATGGAACTTTGATCTATTGCTCGCCTTGCCTTTGATTAAATTAAACCTTTGATTTTATTTGATTAAAGCCATTGATCCCCCTTAAACCTTTAAACATCTTTTGATTTTTAAATAACTAGACCTTAATTTTTGATACTTATGCTTAATGTTTGCTTTGATAATTATTATTCCTTAATGTTTGCTTTAATATTGTGCTTTACCTTTGCTTGTGATTTGCTTTTACTTGTGATCATTAATACATAATCTTGTTTGATCGATTGATGTCTTATAGGCTTTATCGCACTAGAAAAGGAGAGAGCAAACATTTAAGAAGGCTATTACATTTTTTATCTCATCTTATTATTCATTAATCAATCATGGTTGTCATTATAAAAAAAGAGGAGATTGTTAAGACTAAGAATGGGATTGTTGATCAATAAGGAGATTATTAAGTTTAATGGGATCATATATCATACTTCATCATACTATGTTTTGATGTGTTCCTTATATTTAATTGATTTGATTACTTATTAAACAAATATTATCTATATTTAAAATGAAAAATCCTTGAATTTCAAATTTAATTTAAACTAATAATAGTAAAAAAATCTTATTTTCTATTAAATCCTTATTTATAAAAAGGTATCAAGTGAGATCTTAAATGGTTTTAAAGAAAGATAGAAAGAATTGTGAACATTCAAAGTTGGTAGAAATGTAGGATTGGTCAACTTATGGTATCAACTAATCAGTTAGCCAAAAAGAGAAATGATGTAAAACAGAAATAAAGAATTTAAGTCAATCAATTGGATATGTAGTTGTAGTCAACAAAATACCAAAGAAACTATAAAAAGAAAAGAAACAAAGAATTTGTATTGGTTGACAAAACATGGAGAAAGCTCTTTAGTCAAAAATTAATTTTCAACCAGTTAACCTAACTAGTGGCTGTAGTTGATCAAAGGTAGTTTAAGAAATAAAAGCTTTGACATTACAATAGTTACAAACAATTCTAGTTGGTCAACCTAACCAATAGCTATAATCAATTAATGAGACCAAAAAAGTTAAAAGCATAAAAGCCTGAGAATGTTACAAAGATTTTGTGTTGGTCGACTGGTCCAAGTGTTATAGTCAAATGATGCTTCAAAGTTAAAGTTTTCATTTTGAAAGCTTTTTTTTTTTTAATGAAAAGAAACCAATCTCCCATAGTTAATTTGTTGTATTTGTTTATAAAAGGGTTATAGAACTCATTTATAGATCATGGGCAAATGAATGCAAAAAAAAAAAAAAAAAAGCGTTGAGAAATTGTATTATACTTAGTGTGAAAAACTAATGAAAAACAAAAAAAGGAAAAGAGAAATCAAGACTAAGAGTTTTAAGAAAAAAGTTGAGATTGTGAAAACAATAAAAGTTCTTTAATGAATAATAATGAAGTATGAGTTTCTAAGTTATAAATAACCTTTAGTTCTTATAAAAGCTTTATGGTAGTTTAGATTAAAATGATGTAGTGTAAAGGATTGTCTCCACCCTACAAAAGAAGAAAGTGTTAGTGAAGTTAAATTTAAAGGGATGAACATTAAGGAGTAGACATAAGCTCCAAGTTTAAGTTAAACACCTATAAATCATTATGCACACTTTCTTTTCTTTTATCTTATTTACTCCTGATAAGGACCTTTTTGGGTTTCACACTGAGAAGAGGAGAAGGTGAATCAGTGTGAGATATTTACTTTTTACAAATTTGTCCAGATTAAACTTCTGTGACTTATTAAAGTCTATGATTCGTTTTTATCTCGCTCCTTTATGTAAGAATGGCCGTATGGGTATTAAGCAAGTGTAAGCACTCAAGAATACATAGAATTTTTAAGTAGTTTACCTACAATATGTGAGTTATGTCTACGGTATGATAAGATTACTCCTAGATCACACGATCCACTCTTGTTATCAAGGGATACAGTTGATGTTGTAGAAGGATCTCTCTTTAACTACTGTAGAAGGATCACTCTTTAACCACTTACAATAATCTCCCGAACACCCTAAGGGTTTCCCACCCTTTTTCAAAGAAGTTCACAAAACATTTATGACAAAAAATTTCCTAAAAAAGTTCTTTCCATATGCACAGGCTACTGTGGTAGCAAATTGATTTTCTCCTTTCTCTTTATTATTCTCTCCTTCCTTATTGTCGATCTCTGCCTTCTGTATTGTTGGTCTTTACCTCTTACACTGCTAATCTCTGCCTTCTGTACTGTTGATCTCTACCTTTTGCACTGCCAATTTTTGCTTTTTACACTGTGGGTCTTTACCTTCTGCACTGCTAGTCTTTGCCTTCTACATTGTGGGTCTTTACCTTCTACATTGCAGGTCTTTACCTTTTGCATTACTAGTCTTTGCCTTATACATTGTGGGTCTCTACCTTCTACATTGTTGGTCTTTACCTTTTGTATTACCGGTCACAACTTCCTGCTATTGCCTCCTTTTCTTTTTTGTTTCTACTGTTCACAGCTTTCTACTACTTGTTATTTTCTACTATGTCGCTACCTTCTATTTTCTATTGTGTCGTTGCCTATTATTTTCTACTATACCGCTTTCTCCTTCTGTAGGTTCTCTCCTTTGCTGGTTTTCTCTTTTGTAGTTCTCTCCTTTGCAAGTTCTCTCCTATACAGATTCTGTTCAAGCTTTTCTACTATTGTCTCCTTTTCTTTTTGCTATTGCCTGTCCTCTGCTACTGGTTTTCTCTTCTTCTTGTGTCTACTGGTCTCTATCATTCCTCTTTTTCTGCAACTCACACCTTTTTTTTTTTTTGCTATGCTCTTTGCAGTTTTTTTGCCCTCTTTTTGTTGTATTTTTCTCTTAGCAGTTGCAAAAGTATTTATAAGCCTTAAGTTTAGGGTTGCAATATTATCAACGATCAGCATTGATTCCTTAAATTTAAGGTTGCCCTAGTATGAACTGTCAGCATTGATTCCTTGGATTTAAGGTCATCGATCAGCATTGACTCCTAGAATTTAAGGTCAATGGTCAGTATGGACTTTGACTTAAGGTTGTTTGCAAAGACAACATTGCTAAGGTTACATCTCTTAGCCTATCTAAGCAACACGCTATCATTCCCATTAATACCATTTTCTTTAACCCTTAAATGAATCAGCTACCAACACTTTGTAAATGTAGCAAGCACATCTCAATAACGTTCACAACATCAAATCAACAAGGATAAATATGTGAGATGTTGTTAATAACAAATCCAACATTAGTCATCAAAGATGGGCTCAACAATCTCCTCTTTTGGATTTATTGGTAATACAATAAATTTAAAAATCAGTAATTAAGCATAAACAACAATCATAAGCAACAGTGTCAATAAGAAGGAATAGCTCCCCTTGAAATATATATCTCCCTTTTTGTATGTGGGTATGATACTAATTGGAAACAACCCTAATTTTTAACTCTTCCTTCTTTTTGCTTCTCCCTCTTGACAATTTCTCCCTTTTTATTTGATTTTTCCCCTTTGGATTTATCAAGCTACTTCCCCTTTTAATCAGTACCTACTCTCTTTGGATTTATGCAAAATATCACTCCCTTTAATAACAAATCCAAAGAATAATAGAAGAGGGGAGGGGAGGGAGTTAGAGGCATACCTCAGCTTCTAGGGGTTGGCTAAATACACAAATTCAGCCTCAACTTCAGGAATATCTTTCTTGATAGAGGTTTGGTGAATATATTTGTAACTTCTTTTATGGTAGGTATATACTCCAGCTTTTATTTTTCTCCACTTTTTCTTTAATGAAGAGGTACTTGATTTTAATATGTTTCAATCTAGAGTGTTGAATAAGATTCTTTGATAAATTGATGGCACTATGGTTGTTACAACCAATTTGAAGTTCCCGACTTCTCCCTAGGATCTACTAGTTTGTAATAATAAGAGGGGAGGTGAATCAGTATCACCACAATTCGCAATTCGTAGATAAGTGAACAACTTCAACCTCTTCTTAAAAGCGAACTCTTTCTCAGACTTGACTAAGGTAGATCTATTGCTACCTACTAATCACAATAGTCCCCAAAGTCACCTTTCAGACACCTTGCCTAATAGACAATTCGAATGTTCTTGTTTAGGTCTTCATTAGGTTATGGGTTGGCTGATACTTTAGCTGCATTCACAACTCAATTCAAAACACAGAATGTAAAGCAAATTAAGGACACACGAGATTTACCTAACTCTGTCAACGTGACGTACATCCACAGTGGTAGGGACTCTCCCTTACCGAGACTATCCACTATACTTGAGAATTCTAGTTACAATGGATGTCTTAATCCTATGCTCCTTTCACTATTGCAATTACTAAGCAAATACAATACAAAGAGTGTCACTTACTGTGTTTACCCTTCTTCTAACTTGTCTTGCCTCTGTTGAATTGAAAGGCTGCTCCACTGCCGCTTAGAAGTTCACCGCAACGCTCTCTAACCTCTCTTGAAGAAATCTGGAAATACGTTGAGTTCTTTCTGATGCTTCGCCAAATTCCTTCTCTAGGTTGCCTCACACAACTCTTGCTTTCACCGTCTCACGATCTCACCTGTCTCCTTGTCTCACAACTCGACTCACATTTCTGGTTTGTCGTTCCACATCTCACGGCCTGCCTCACGCTTCTGGTTTGGCGTTTCACGTCCCACGTACGTTTCTGGTTTGCACGCCTTGCTAGTTCTGGTCTCAGCCGTCTCCTGACGTACACCCACGCTTCTTTTGCGCTCCCGTCACAGCTTTGCTGGTCTCGCATTTCAGCTTTGCTGGTCTCCCATTTCAGCTTTGCTGGTCTCGCGTTTCAGCTCACCAGTTTCTAGTCTCCCTTTTTTGGTCACCCATTAATGGTCTTCTTCCTCCTCGCTGGTCTCACGCCTCACCCGTCCATTTTTGGTTTTCTTCTAGCTGGTGGTCTCATGCCTCACGGTTTCTCCTCTCTTCCCTTACAAACGGTGTGCTATCTCCTCTCTTACCAATGGTGCGTTTGCCTCTCCTCTTACCGTGAGTCACACGTTCTGCTCTCTTACCATGTCGTCTCTCTTGCCATGTTGTCTCCTTGCCGTCCAACCCCTTCTTTTGTCGTATCGTATTTTCTCCCCTTCAACCCCTTGTTCTGGTGTTTTTCTCTTTTGGGCGTTTCTCGATTTTTCTCTCTCTTCCAACGGCTACGTTTTGGTCGACCTCTCTTATGTTGGATGCTTTCTCTTTAGGTTTTAGCCGACTCCCTTGGTTGAACGGTTTCTCTTTTGTGTTTGGACGGTTCCTTCCTCTCTTTCAATCAGTTGCTCTGTTTTGCTGACGGTCTCTCTCTCTTCTTTGGGCTGTCGAATTTTCTCTCCTTCCCCTGTTCTGCCATCCTGGTTTTGCCGTGCTGGTTTTCTCCTCTGGTCGGTGGTGGCTCTTCTTTGGCTGGCCATCCAGTCATCCAGCCCCCTTCAGCCGTCACGTATTTTCTCACTGTCGACCCCTATTCTTCATCCAGCACCTCTTCTTTTTGCTGTGTACTGTTCTGTCAAGTAGGTTTTTCCGTGTGCTCTCTCTTTTTAGTCGGTTCTTATGTTTTGCCATCTTATGTTTGCCGAATGCTCAATTGCCAATGGTCTCTCTCTCTCTTCATCCACCCCTCTTGTGTTTTGTCGTGTATTCAATTGTGAAGTTTCCGACTTCTCCCTAGGATCTACTAGTTTGTGATACTGAGAGGGGGGTGAATCAGTATCACCACAATTCGCAATTCGAAGATAAGTGAACAACTTCAACCTCTTCTTAAAAGTGAACTCTTTCTCAGACTCGACTAAGGTAGATCTATTGCTACCTACTAATCACAATAGTCCCCAAAGTCACCTTTCAGACACCTTGCCTATTAGATAATACGAATGTTCTTGTTTAAGTCTTCGTTAGGTTATAGGTTGGCTAATACTTTAGCTGCGTTCACAACTCAATTCAAAACACAGAACGTAAAACAAATTAAGGACACACGAGATTTACGTGGTTCCGTTAACGTGACGTACATCCACGGTGGTAAGGACTCTCCCTCTACCGAGACTATCCACTATACTTGAGAATATAAGTTACAATGGATGTCTTTAATTCTCTGCTCCTTTTACTATTGCAAGTACTAAGCAAGTACAATACAAAGTGTCACTTACTGTGTCTACCCTTCTTCTAGCTTGTCTTGCCTTTGTTGAATTGAAAGGCTGCTTCAATGCTGCTTAAAAGTTCACCGCAACACTCTCTAACCTCTCTTGAAAAAGTCTGGAAATACGTTGAGTTCAATGCTTCGCCGAATTCCTTCTCTACGATGTCTCACACAATTCCTGCTTTCACCATCTTACAGTCTCACCCATCTCCTTGCCCCACGATCTCACTATGGCTCGCTTGTCCGTTTCTCTCTCTTTTGCTGTCCAGCCGGATTTCTCTCTCTTACTGTTGGATTTTTCTCTCTTACCGTCCAACCGGATTACTCTCTCTTACCACCATTCACCTCTGTTCTGTTGTCCAGCCATCTCTGATTTTGGCCGTGTTTTCTTTTTCTCGCCTTCCCGTCAACTCCAATTTAGTTGTTCTTGGGTTTTCACCGGTTGCCGTTGACCCACCTTCGTCGTCACGGATTTCCTCCCTTTTCTGCCGGTGGTCTGCTTTTCTTCGTCCATTTCACAGTTCTCTTCTTGTTGTGTCGTTCGTTTGTCTCACGCCATTGTAGATCTGCTGTCTGCTCTTCCAGTGGCGTCTCTCTCTTCGTCCATTGGCTACGTTTTCTGTCTCTTCGTCTAGCTGGATCTCTCTCATCGACCACTGGTGTGCCAGTGGTGTGCCGTTCCTTGTGGGTTTCTCTCTCTTGTCGTCACACGATTTGCTCCGATTTGCTCAATTTGGCTGTTCTTCATTCTGTTCAATTTCTGACGACTACATTGTTCACTCGACGACTACTGTTCACGACGGCTACGTACATCCACGGTGGTAGGGACTCTCCCTCTACCGAGACTATCCACTATACTTATGAATACAGGTTACAATGGATGTCTTTAATTCTCTGCTCCTTTCACTATTGCAATTACTAAGCAAGTACAATACAAACAGTGTCACTTATTGTGTCTACCCTTCTTTTAGCTTGTCTTGCCTCTGTTGAATTGAAAGGCTGCTGCACTACTGCTTAGAAGTTCACCGCAACGCTCTCTAACCTCTCTTGAAGAAATCTGGAAATACGTTGAGTTCCATGCTTCGATGAATTCCTACGTTGTATCACACAATTCCTACTTTCACCGTCTTACGGTCTCACCCGACTCCTTGTCTCACAATCTCACTGTCTCACGGCTCACCTGTCCGTTTCTCTCTCTTTTGCTGTCCAGCCGAATTTCTCTCTCTTCCCGTTGGATTTCTCTCTCTTCATCCATCTTTGATTCTGCCAATGGTTTCTCTCTCTTTGTTCAGCTGAATCTCTCTTACTATCCAACCGGATTTATCTCACTGTCCAGTTGGATCAGATTTTGGCCGTATCGACTCCTCTATTCCAGTCGTCTCCTCTTTCTCTCTCTCGACGGTTCTTCTTTGTTGCCGTCGGTATCTCTCTCTTCTATGGTCGTCTGGTTTCTTCTTCCGCCGGTCTGCTTTTCTTCGTCCTGTCGTCTAGCCCCGTCTAGCCGTAACCAGTTTTCTCTCCCGTCGACCCGTTTCTTTGTTTTTCCGACCATCTGTTTCTCTCTCTACCGTGTTGTATCCTCGCAGATCACTGGTGTGCCAGTGGTGTGCTGTTCCTCACAGGTTTCTCTCCTTCCCTCGACGACAGCTCCGATTTGGCCATCCTCTGTTCGCTGTTCTTCGTTCAGCCCCTACTTTCAGCGTCTCCTTCTTTTTGGTCAATTTCTGTTTTCTCTTCTTCTTCCGGCGATGGTTACTATTCACTCGACGACTGCATTGTTCACGACAGCTGCACTGTTCACTCGACGACAATTTCACCACGTTTATGCCCATGGTTGCAAATACCACTTGCATTCTTACTCTCCACATATGGTAGTTGGTTCCGTTGAAGATTGGAACCTTCTTGCTATAAGTGGTGCTAGTGTTGGTACCAGCTTCTATTTCTCAATATGCTGAACAAGTCAAACTTCTAGATCCCTTCAAACTAGTACACCAAGTTGTTAAGTTTCAAGCTGGTAAACCTGTGCTCTGATACCAATTGAAGTTCCCTAGGATCTACTAGTTTGTGATACTGAGAGGGAGGTGAATCAGTATCACCACAATTCGCAATTCGCAGGTAAGTGAACAACTTCAACCTCTTCTTAAAAGTGAACTCTTTCTCATACTTGACTAAGGTAGATCTATTGCTACCTACTAATCACAATAGTCCCCAAAGTCACCTTTCAGACACCTTGCCTAATCAACAATACAGATATTCTTGTTTAGGTCTTCGTTAGGTTATGGGTTGGCTGATACTTTAGCTGCATTCACAACTCAATTCAAAACACAGAACGTAAAACAAATTAAGGACACACGAGATTTACGTGGTTCCGTCAACGTGACGTACATCCACGGTGGTAGGGACTCTCCCTCTACCGAGACTATCCACTATACTTGAGAATATAAGTTACAATGGATGTCTTTAATTCTCTGCTCCTTTCACTATTGCAAGTACTAAGCAAGTACAATACAAAGAGTGTCACTTACTGTGTCTACCCTTCTTCTAGCTTGTCTTACCTCTGTTGAATTGAAAGGCTGCTGCACTACCGCTTAGAAGTTCACTACAACGCTCTCTAACGTTGAGTTCAATGCTTCGCTGAATTCCTACATTGTATCACACAATTCCTGCTTTCACCGTCTTACGGTCTCACCCGTCTCCTTGTCTCACGATCTCACTATCTCACGGCTCGCCTGTTCGTTTCTCTCTCTTTTACTGTCCAACAGGATTTCTCTCTCTTCTCAGTGGTTTCTCTCACTTCGTCCGTCTTTGATTCTGCCGATGGTTTCTCTCTCTTCGTTCAGCCGGATCTCTCTCACTATCCAGCTAGATTTATCTCACCGTCCAGTTGGATCAGATTTTGGCCGCATCGACTCCTCTGTTTCGGCCGTCTCCTCTTTCTCTCTCTCGACAGTTGTTCTTTGTTGCCATCGTATCTCTCTCTTCTATAGCCGTCTGGTTTCTTCTTCCGCCGATATGCTTTTCTTCGTCCTACCATCCAGCCCCGTCTAGTTGTAACCGGTTTTCTCCCCCGTCGACCCGTTTCTCTGTTTTTCCGATCGTCTGTTTCTCTCTCTACCGTGTTGTCTCCTTGCAGAGCACTGGTGTGCCGTTCCTCACGGGTTTCTCTCCTTCCCCCAACGATGGCTCCGATTTGGCCATCCTCTGTTCGCTGTTCTTCGTTTAGCCCCTACTTTTGGCATCTCCTTCTTTTTGGTCAATTTCCGTTTTCTCTTCTTCTTCCAATAACGGTTACTGTTCACTTAACGACTGCGCTGTCCACGACGGCTTCACTGTTCACTATGGCTACTCTTTTCTTTTGCAGGTGGTGTTCTTCTGTGTAGGGTTTGGTGTTCTCTTTGGTTGGTCGGTTGTCTAGGTTTTTTTGAATGCTTAATATTGCCGACACCCTGTTCTTTGTCTTCCAAGACCATTATATACTCTACTCCATGAAACCCTAATAGGGCTTACACGGTGAATTTACTTTCTTACCATTCCGTGTGGTTTTACCTTTTTGCCCTTCCATATGGATTTACCTTCTTACCCTTCCATGTAGCTTTACTTTCTTGCACACTTAAACCTAGTTGACAACAATTACAACCCATACAAGGTTGTGGGAACAACAAACAGAATGAAGAATGGCCAAATTGAGCAAATTAGAGCAAACCGTGTGACGGCAAGAGAGAGAAACCCGTGAGGAATGACACACCACCGACACACCAGCGGTTGGACAAAGAGAGAGAAAATGCAGGTGACAAACGAAGAAAAAGACGCCATCGAAAGAGCAGACAGCAGATCTGCGACGGCGTGAGACAAACGAACGACACCGCAAGTAGAGAACCGTGAAACGGACGAAGAGAGAGACACCACCAAAGACGACTGTTGGAAGAGAGAGAAAAGAGGTATACGGCCATAACAGAGGAGTCAACAGGAAAAAGAGTGAGGGCTAGACGAGGCTAGACAACAGGACGAAGAAAAGCAGACCACCAGCGAAAAAGGTAGGAAATTCGTGTCGGCCAAGTGGGTAAACAAAAAAGAGAAATCCAACGGTAAGAGAGAGAAATCCGGCAGTAAGAGAGAGAAATCCGACTGGACAACAAGAAAGAGAAACAGACAGTGAGATCGTGAGACAAGGAGACGAGTGAGACCGTAAGATGATGAAAGCAGGAATTGTGTAAGACAACGTAGAGAAGGAATTCAGCGAAACATTGAACTCAACGTAGCAGTGGAGCAGCCTTTCAATTTAACAGAGGCAAGACAAGCTAAAAGAAGGGTAGACACAGTAAGTGACACTCTTTGTATTGTACTTGCTTAGTAATTGCAATAGTGAAAGGAGCAGAGAATTAAAAACATCCATTGTAACCTGTATTCACAAGTATAGTGGGTAGTCTCGGTAGAGGGAGAGTCCCTACCACCATGGATGTACGTCACGTTAACGGAACCACGTAAATCTCGTATGTCCGTAATTTGCTTTACATTCTGTGCTTTGAATTGAATTGTAAACACAGTTAAAGTATCAACCAACCCATAACCTAACGAAGACCTAAACAAGAACATCCGTATTGTCTACTAGGCAAGGTGTCTGAAAGGTGACTTTGGGGACTATAATGATTAGTAGGTAGCAATAGATCTACCTTAGTCGAGTCTGAAAAAGATTTCGCTTCTAAGAAGAGGTTGAAGTTGTTCACTTACCTGTGAATTGTGAATTGTGGTGATACTGATTCACCCCCCTCTCAGTATCACAAACTAATAGATCCTAGGGAGAAGTCGGGAACTTCAATTGGTATCAGACCCAGGTTCACCAGTTTGAAGCTTAACAACTTGGTGTACTAGTTTGAAGGGATCTACAAGTTTGACTTGTTCAGCATACTGAGAAATGGAAACCAGTACCAGCACTAGCACCATTTACAGCAAGAAGGTTCCAATCTTCAACGGAACCAACTACCATATGTGGAAAGTAAGAATGCAAGTGGTATTTGCAACCATGGGCATGAACGTGGTGAAATGCGTACAAGAGGGTTTTGTGGCTCTGGAAGAAGGTAAAGACCCAACCCCAAAGGAGTTAAGGTAGTTTGAGATAAATGGGACGGCCTTAAACGTCATCATTTCAGCATTGACAGATGCTGAGTACGCTAAAGTGATGGACTGCAAATCTGCTAAGGAGATATGGGACAGATTGCAGAAGGTCTATGAAGGTGATAGTAGAATGAAAAAGTTGAAGCTTCAAGTGTTCAAGGAGAGATATGAATCTCTCAGAATGCAGAAGACTGAGACAGTCCAAGAGTTCTTCACTAGGGTTATTGATGCTGTGAACGACCTGAGAAATTATGGGAAGAACAAGAAGGACTCATCTGTTGTGAAGAAAATTCTAAGAATTCTGCCTAAGAGGTTTGCCTCAAAGGTAGCAGCCATAAAGAAAAGTAGAGATCTCAATTCTATGTCTCTATATGATCTCCAGTGCAATCTCATTGCATATAAGATGAGAATAAAGTCAACTGAGAGCTCTTCAATGTCAAAGGTATCAAAGGAGGCAGCTTTCAAAGCTATGAATCACTTGAAGATAAAAGAAAAGGAAGAATCATCCAATGAGGATAATGATGATGATGAGGAAGAAATTGAAAGTGAAGTGTTAGTATACTTCACAAGGAAATTCAAAAAGGGGTCTAAGAATGGAAAAGGACAATTGTCCTTGAGATGTTATTAGTGTGGGCAAACTGGACACTTTGCTTCTCAATGCAAAGTGAAACTTGATGATGAAGATGAGGATGGTGATGATGAGCAGAATTCAAGATGGAGAAGATCATCATTCAAATCAAAGAAGTCCAGTAAGAAGATTGCCAACCCACAGAGGAAGAAGAGAGACTCATTCAAGAGTTATGTGAGTTAGACAAAAGAAGCTAATGAGGAGGAAGATGTAGACTCATCAGATGAGCATGTCTTTATGGCATCAGCACAAGGTGGTAGCTTAACCTCTGAAGAGAAAGAGGAGGTTGATGAAGAAGAGCTAGATCTTGAAGCTGAGCTAGAAACAGCTTCAAAAGAGATAATCAAAAGGGGCAGAACCATAAAAAGGTTGGAGGCTCACATAAAACAAGTTGAAGCAAAGTCTGAGGAAGTTGAAAGTCAAAAGGATGAAATAAGGGCTGAACATATTGACTTAAAGAAAAGATTTGAAGAATAGATCAAAATATGTGAAGACCTTACTATAGAGCTTGGCTCAAGGACTTCAACAATTGAAGAAATGGAGAAAAAGTTGTTGAGACTTCAGCAACAACTCAAAAAGAGTGAGGAGAACTTGCAGAAGTTTGAAATGGTAGGAGAAACAAGTTCTGCAAAAGGAGAGAAGAATATAGAAAAAGTGCAGCAATCTGAGGCTGCATTGGCTAAAGAAAATAAGAATGTGTCACAGAAGTTAAAAGAGAAGGTTGTGACTCAGAAGAAGATAGCTGAGAATAAAAAAGATCTGAAGAAGCAACCTAGGATGGCAAACAAGAAGGAAGAAATGAAAGTCAGCCAGCAGAGGGCTACGGCTGAACAGAAGAAGGAGAAAAAGGTGACTAAAATGAAAGCCAACCAAGCAAAGAAGCAAGCTACTTTGCCTACACAGCAAGTGATGAACAGAAGAAGACAAGCTGTGATGAAACCCAAGAAGAGGCAGTTTCAAGGTCATTGTCTTTATTGTAGAGTCTGGGTGATAAGGCAAGTAACTGCTAGTGGAGAAGGCCAGTATATGTCTCCAACTCGAGAAGATACGATGCTACATACAGGGGGAGACAATACAAAATTTAGAGGAGAACACCTATCATGAGTTCATGCATATACTGTAAAAAGCAAGGACACACTAACAAGGAGTATTGGTGGAAGCCCAAACCAATGGTTTCAAAGAACAAGTTTGCTATATTGGCAGACTTGAAACAGTGTGAAAAGTGCGGGCAAGATGACCATAATGCCAAGAGATGCATGACACTTCTCCCTGAGCAAGAGAAGGCACTCAATGGCACAGTGAAAACAAGCGGTGCAGTCAAAGCTGAGAAAAAGAAGAAAGCTATCTTTCAACCAGTTAAAAAGAAGGAATATAAAGCTAAAAGGGAGGTGGCTAATATAGCTGAAATTGCATTCAAAGCTAACTACAAGGATAAGCAGTGGATCCTTGACAGTGGATGCACTTCACACATGACGGGAGACAAGAGTAAATTGTCAAAGCTAAACAAGTCAAGAGAAGGTAGAGTCAAGTTTGGCAATGATGATTCACTCAACATCAATGGTTAAGGGTCAGTAAACATTGGAAGAGGAAAGCTGGAAGATGTTTTGCACGTTGAAGGACTCAAATATAATCTAGCATCTGTCAGCCAACTATGCAACTACAACCACAAAGTGATATTCACAAAAACAGGTTGCCAAGTAAAGAGTAAAAAAGGCAATAATGTTACAGCTAGGAAGAGAACAGTTGGAAACTTGTATGTGATTGATGAAGAAAAAGATCCTCTTGCAATTAAGACTGTGTAAGAAAGAAAGCCAAAGAAAACGTGGACCAGTGCTTATCAAGAAAATCAGATCATAGGTGACCCATCAACAAGAGTTACAACAAGAAGAAGAATTATGGGAGCTACTGCTTTACTCTCATAAGTTGAACCTAAATCTGTTGAAGAGGCTACACAAGATGTAACTAAATCTCTGTCCACAGAGCTGAAGTTTATTTGTGCAAATGCCTCCTTAAGCCTGAAGTTCAGGTCAATCCTCCATCTCCACTTTGCGAGTTTTTCAGATTTGTAATTGGTTGGCAAAGGGGGAGAGAAGAAACAGTGCAGGGGGAGCTATTAAGAAAAGGGGAGTGCATATTTAGGGGGAGTTGAAACTGTTGCATAGTGGCTTTTGTTATGAGTGTTGCCAACAATTACAAAGGGGGAGATTGTTGTTCCCACAACCTTGTATGGGTTGTAATTGTTGTCAACTAGGTTTAAGTGTGCAAGAAAGTAAAGCCACATGGAAAGGCAAGAAGGTAAAAGCCACATGGAAGGGCAAAACAGTAAATTCGTCGCGTAAAGGCAAGAACGTAAATCTGCCAAGCCCTATTAGGGTTTCACGGAAGAGAATATATAAAGACCTTGGAAGACAAAACTAGGGTAAGGCTAACACAATTGAATACACGACAAAACACCAAACCCTACATAAAAGAACACCACCTACAAAAGAAAAGAGTAGTCGTCGTGAACAGTAGCCGTCGACTGAACAGTGCAGTCGTCGGAAATTGAACAGAATGAAGAATGGCCAAATTGAGCAAATCGAAGCAAATCGTGTGACGGCAAGAGAGAGAAACCCATGAGGAACGGCACACTAGTGGTTGGACGAAGAGAGAGAAAACATAGCCGACAGACGAAGAGAGAGAAAACGCAGCCGACGAACGAAGTGAGAGACGCCACCGAAAGAGCAAACAGCAGATCTGCGACAGCGTGAGACAAACAAACGACACCGCAAGGAGAGAACTGTGAAACGGACGAAGAGAGAGACATCACCAGAGACGGCTGTTAGAAGAGAGAGAAAAGAGGTATACGGCCAAAACAGAGGAGTCAACGGGAAGAAGAGAGATGGCTAGATGGGGCTGGACGACAGGACGAAGAAAAGCAGACCATCGGCGGAAAAGGGAGGAAATTCGTGATGGCCAAGTGGGTGAACGGAAAAGAGAAATCCGGCAATAAGAGAGAGAAATCCGGCTGGACAGCAAGAAAGAGAAACGGACAGTGAGATCGTGAGACAAGGAGATGGGTGAGACCGTAAGACAGTGAAAGCAGGAATTGTGTGAGACAACGTAGAGAAGGAATTCGGCAAAGCATTGAACTCAACGTATTTCCAGACTTCTTCAAGAGAGGTTAGAGAGCATTGTGGTGAACTTCTAAGTAGTAGTAGAGCAGCCTTTCAATTCAATATAGATAAGATAAGTTAGAAGAAAAGTAGACACAGTAAGTGACACTCTTTGTATTGTACTTGCTTAGTAATTGCAATAGTAAAAGGAGCAGAGAATTAAAGACATCCATTGTAACCTATATTCACAAGTATAATGGATAGTCTCAGTAGAGGGAGAGTCCCTACCACTGTGGATGTACGTCACGTTGACAGAACCACGTAAATCTCGTGTGTCCTTAATTTGTTTTACGTTCTGTGCTTTGAATTGAGTTATGAACATAGCTAAAGTATCAGCCAACCCATAACCTAACGAAGACCAAAACAAGAACATCCATATTGTCTATTAGGCAAGGTGTCTGAAAGGTGACTTTGGGGACTATTGTGATTAGTAGGTAGCAATAGATCTACCTTAGTCGAGTCTGAGAAAGAGTTCGCTTCTAAGAAGAGGTTAAAGTTGTTCACTTACCTGCGAATTGCAAATTGTAGTAATATTGATTCACCCCCCCTCTCAGTATCACAAACTAGTAGATCCTAGGGAGAAGTCGGGAACTTCAGAGATGCATGAGGTAGGTCCTTCTCAAATAATCATCAACAAACAAAATGAAGTACCTCTCACCTTTCAACCCATTTGTCCTCATCAGTCCACACAAATCAGTATGCACAATGTCAAGCACTGCTTCAGAACTGAACTCTTTGGTCTTATACTTCTTTCTGGCATGTTTTCCTTTAGAGCATGCTGAGCAAACATATTTTCTCTCTCTCTCCTAAGGACAGGAATGTCTCTGATTGCATGAGTAGTGGTCAGCTTCATCATGTTCTTCTATGATAAGTGTCCCAGCCTCCTATGCCATAGTTGATTTTCTTCTTCTTTTGTAAGTAAACAGCTATTCATCTTGTCCTCATCAACCACATACAAATTTCCAACTGTTCTCTTCCCGGCTGCAATAGTATTGCCTTCTTTACTCTTTACTTGGCAACCTGTTTTTGTGAATATCACTTTGTGGTCGTCGTTGCATAGATGGCTAACAGATGCTAGATTATATCTAAGTCCTTCAACATGCAGAACATCTTTCAGCTTTCCTTTTCCAATATTCATTGACCCCTGACCACTAATGTTGAGTGAATCATCATTGTCAAACTTGACTCTGCCTTCTCTTGACTTGTTTAGCTTTGATAATTTACTCTTATCTCCTATCATGTGTGAAGTGCATCCACTGTCAATGATCCACTGCTTATCCTTGTAGTCAGTCTTTAGTGCAATTTCAGCTATATTAGCCACCTCCCTTTTTGCTCTATATTCCTTCTTTTGAACTAGTTGAAAGATAGCTTTCTCCTTTTTCTCAGCTTTGACAACACCGCTTGTTTTTACTGTGTCATCGAGTGCCTTCTCTTGCTCAGGGAGAAGTGTCATGCATCTCTTGGCATTATGACCATCCTACCTGCACCTTTCACACTGTTCCAAGTCTGCCAATACAGCAAACTTATTCTTTGAAGCTACTGGTTTGGGTTTCCACCAACAATCCTCGTCAGTGTGTCCTTGCCTTTTACAATAAGTGCAAGAACTCACAACAGGTGATGTCCTTTGAGTTTTGTATTGTCTCCCCCTGTATGTAGCGTCATATCTTCTCAAGTTAGAGACATATACTGGCCTTCTCCACCAGCAGTTACTCGCCTTATGACCCCAAACTCCACAATAAAGGCAATGACCTTGAAATTGCCTCTTTTTGGGTCTAATCACAGCTTCTCTTCTTCTGTTCATCACTTGCTGTGTAGGCAAAGTAGCTGGCTTCTTTGCTTGTGTGACTTTCATTTCAGTCACCTTCTTCTCCTTCTTCTGTTCAGCTGTAGCCCTCTACTGGCTGACTTTCTTTTCTTCCTTCTTGTTTGCCACCCTAGGTTGCTTAGTATTATACTTGCTTAGTATTTGCAATAGTGAAAGGAGCAGAGGATTAAGACATCCATTGTAACTGGTATTCTCAAGTATAGTGGATTGTCTTGGTAGAGGGAGAGTCCCACCACCGTGGATGTACGTCACGTTGACGGAACCATGTAAATCTTGTGTGTCCTTACTTTATCTACCCTTCAACAAAAGCAACTTCATCGCTTATTGTCACTGTGCCATTGAATGCCTTATTTTGCTCAGGGAGAAGTGTCATGCATCTCTTGGCATTATGGTCATCCTGCCCACACCTTTCACACTATTCCAAGTCTGCCAATATAGCAAACTTGTTCTTTGAAACCACTGGTTTGGGCTTCCACCAACAATCCTTGTCAGCGTGTCCTTGCCTTTTACAATATGTGCAAGAACTCACGATAGGTGTTCTCTTCTGAATTCTGTATTGTCTCCCCCTGTATGCAACATCGTATCTTCTCAAGTTGGAGACATATACTGGCCTTCTCCACCAGCAGTTACTCGCCTTATTACCCCAAACTCCACAATAAAGACAGTGACCTTGAAACAACCTCTTCTTAGGTCTACTCACAGCTTGTTTTCTTCTGTTCATTACTTGCTGTGTAGGCAAAGTTACTGGCTTCTTTGCTTGTGTGACTTTCATTTCAGTCACCTTTTCCTTCTTCTGTTCAGCTATAGCCCTTTGTTAGCTAACCTTCTTTTATTTCTAAGACGTAGCAGCTATGGGCTGCTGCTCTTTAACCACATACATCATTTTTGGCCCTGGCTTTAGTTTGATAATTGTCATCTCTTCTTCAATTATCTTCTTCTGAGTCACAGCCTTCTCTTTCAACTTCTGTAGCAAAGTCGCATTCTCTTTAGGCAGTGCAGCATCAAATTGCTACACTTTCTCTTCATTCTTCTTTTCTCTTATAGAACTTGTTTCTCCTATCATTTTAAGCTTTTGCACATTCTCTTCACTCCTTTTGAGTTGTTGCTGAAGTCTCAGCAACTCTTTCTCCATTCCTTCAATTTTTAAAGTCCTTAAGCTAAGCTCTATTGTAAGGTCTTCACATATTTTGATCTGTTCTTCAAATCTTCTCTTCAAGTCAATATGTTCAGCCCTTATTTCATCATTTTGACTTTCAGCTTCCTCAGACTTTGCTTCAACTTGTTTTATGTGAGCCTCCAACCTTTTTATGGTTCTGCCCCTTCTGATTATCTCCTTTAAAGCTGCTTCCAACTCAGCTTCAAGATTTGGTTCTTCTTCATCAACCTCCTCTTCCTCTTTAGAGGTTGAACTACCACCTTGAGCTGATGCCATAAAGGCTTACTCATCCAATGATTCTTCATCTTCCTCTTCATTAGCTTATTTTATTTGACTCACATAACTCTTGAATGAGCCTCTCTTCTTCTTCTGTGGGTTGGCAGTCTTCTTGATGGACTTCCTTGATTTAAATGATGATCTTCTCCATCTTAAATTCTGCTCATCATCACCATCCTCATCTTCATCATCAAGTTTCACTTTGCACTAAGAAGCAAAGTGTCCAGCCTGCCCACAACAATAACATCTCAAAGACAACTATCCTTTTCCCTTCTTGGACCCCCTTTTGAATTTCCTTGTGAAGTAAGCCAATACTTCACCTTCATTTTCTTCCTCATCACCATCATCATCCTCACTGGATGATTCTTCCTCTTTTTTTATCTTCAAGTGTCTCATAGCTTTGAAAGCTGCCTCTTTTGATACCTTTGTTGTTGCAGAGCTTTCAGCTGACTTTATCCTCATCTTATATGCAATAAGATTGCACTGGAGATCATGCAAAGACATAGAATTAAGATCTTTACTCTCCTTTATGGCTGCTACCTTTAAGGCAAACCTCTCAAGCAGAATTCTCAGAATTTTCTTCACAATCGATGAGTCCTTCTTATTCTTCCCATGACTTCTCAGATCGTTTACAGCGTCAATAATCCTAGTGAAGAACTCTTGAACTATCTCATTCTTCTACATTCTAAGAGATTTATATCTCTCCTTGAACACTTGAAGTTTAGCCTCCTTCATTCTTCCATCACCTTCATAGACTTTCTGCAATCTGTTCCATATCTCCTTGGCAGATTTACAGTCCATAACTTTAGCATACTCAACATCTATCAATGCTAAAATGATGACATTTGAGGCCTTCCCATTTATCTCAAACTGCCTTAACTCCTCTGGGGTTGGGTCTTTACCTTCTTCCAGAGCCACAAAACCCTCCTGTACGTATTTCACCATGTTCATGCCCATGGTTGCAAATACCACTTGCATTCTTGCTCTCCATATATGGTAGTTGGTTCTGTTGAAGATTGGAACCTTCTTGCTGTAAGTGGTGCTAGTGCTGGTATCGGCTTCCATTTCTCAGTATACTGAACAAGTCAAACTTCTAGATCCCTTCAAACTAGTACACCAAGCTATTAAGCTTCAAACTAGTGAACCTATGCTCTGATACCAATTGAAGTTCCTGACTTTTCCCTAGGATCTACTAGTTTGTGATACTGAGAGGGGGGGATGAATCAGTATCACCACAATTCATAATTCACAGGTAAGTGAACAACTTCAACCTCTTCTTAAAAGCGAACTCTTTCTCAGACTCAACTAAGGTAGATCTATTACTACCTACTAATCACAATAGTCCCCAAAGTCACCTTTCAGACACCTTGCCTAATAGACAATTCGGATGTTCTTGTTTAGGTTTTCGTTAGGTTATGGGTTGGCTAATACTTTAGCTACGTTCACAACTCAATTCAAAACACAGAACGTAAAGTAAATTAAGGACACACGAGATTTACGTGGTTCCATCAATGTGATATACATCCATGGTGGTAGGGACTCTCCCTTACTGAGACTATCCACTATACTTGAGAATTCCAATTACAATGGATGTCTTAATCCTCTGCTTCTTTCACTATTGCAATTACTAAGCAAGTACAATACAAAGAGTGTCACTTACTGTGTCTACCCTTCTTCTAGCTTGTCTTGCCTCTGTTGAATTGAAAGGCTGCTCCACTGCTGCTTAGAAGTTCACCGCAATGCTCTCTAACCTCTCTTGAAGAAATCTGGAAATACGTTGAGTTCTTTCCGATGCTTCGTTGAATTCCTTCTCTAGGTTGTCTTACACAGCTCCTGCTTTCACCATCTCACGATCTCACCCGTCTCCTTGACTCACAACTCGCCTCACGTTTTTGGTTTGTCGTTCCACGTCTCACAGCCTACCTCACGTTTCTGGTTTGGCATTACACATCTCACGCACGTTTCTGGTTTGCACCCTTTGCTAGTCACATGCCTCACGCATGCTTCTAGTTTGGCGTTTCACATCCCACGTACGTTTTTGGTTTGCATGCCTTGCTAGTCACACGCCTTACCACCATTTCTGGTTTGCACTTGTCCGTTTCACACCTCCAGACAGCTTGGTTTGCTCTCCCGGTGGTCTCCTCTTTCACGGTTTCTCCTCTCTTCCCTTACTGACGATGTGTTATCTCCTCTCTTACCAATAGTGCGTTTGCCTCTCCTCTTACCATGAGTCACACATTCTGGTCTCACGTTTCAGCTTTGCTGGTCTCCCGTTTCAGCTTCGTTGGTCTCCTCAGCTTTGCTGGTCTCCTGTTTTAGATCTCACGGCATGGTCACCAATTTCTGGTCAGTCACACTGTTCTCTTGTCGTGCTCTCCTTTTGACATTCTGCTCTCTTGCCATTCTACTCTCTTGTCGTGTTGTCTCCTTGCCATCTAGCCCTTTCTTTTGCCGTATCGTATTTTCTCCCCTTCGACCCCCCGTTCTGGCGTTTTTGTCTTTTAAGCGTTTCTCGGTTTTTCTCTCTCTTCCAACAGCTGTGTTTTGGCCGACCTCTCTTGTGTTGGATGGTTTCTCTCTAGGTTTTGGCTAACTCCCTTGGTTGAACGGTTTCTCTTTTGTGTTTGGACAGTTCCTTCCTCTCTTTCAGCCGGTTGCTTTGTTTTGCCAACAGTCTCTCTCTCTTCTTTGGGCTGTCGGATTTTTCTCTCCTTCCCCTATTCTGCTGTGCTGGTTTTCTCCTCCAACCGATAGTGGCTCTTCTTTGGCCTGCTGTCCAGCTCCTCTTCGACCGTTCACCACTTTCTCTCTCTCCCAAGGTTGGGCTTTCTCTCTCTTTTGCAGGTGGTGTTTTTTGTTTCACTTCATTGGTCATTCCTTTTCCTTTCCTTCCCCTGGTGGTATGTTTTGGCCTTGTTGGGTTTTTCCTCTCCTTCGCCGTACTCTATTTTGGCTGTATATTTCTTTGCCAACTTGTCTTTGGCTGAACGGTTGCTTGTGTTTTGCCGAGTATTCAATTGTTTTGGCCTTACCCTAGTTTTGTCTTCCAAGGTCTTTATATACTCTTTTCCATGAAACCCTAATAGGGCTTACGTGGCGGATTTACGTTCTTGCCATTCCATATGGCTTTTATGTTCTTGCCCCTCCATATGGCTTTTACCTTCTTGCCCTTCCATGTGGATTTACTTTCTTGCCCACTTAAACCTAGTTGACAACAATTACAACCTACACAAGGCTGTGGCAACAATTACAAAGGGGGAGATTGTTGTTCCCACAGTCTTGTATAGGTTGTAATTGTTGTCAACTAGGTTTAAGTGTGCAAGAAAGTAAAGTCACACGAAAGGGAAAAAAGGTAAAAGCCATATGGAGGGGCAAGAACGTAAAAGCTACATGGAAGGGCAAGATAGTAAATTCGTCGCAAGTAAGCCCTATTAGGGTTTCATGGAGGAGTATATAAAGGCCATTGGAAGACAACAAATGAAGACAAGTCGGCAATTGAGCAAAACGGACAACAAACCTAGACAACCAGCCGACCAAAGAGAGAAAACGTGAGGAAGGAGATGTCCAAAGCAAACCACTCGGCAAACATAAGGGAGCAAACGACAAACCACCACCTGCAAAGGAGAAGACACGGCTGGACAGCAACTAAAGATGAACGGCAAATCACAAATCAGAAGGTGCTGGACGACAAAACATAAAGGGTGACCGACCAAAGAGAGAAAACAAGGGAGAAACGACTGGACAACAAGAACCGAATGGCAAAACACAAAGGGACAGCTAAAGGGAGACAACCTAGAGAAGAATTCGGTGAAGCATCAAAAAGAACTCAACATATTTCCAGATTTCTTTAAGAGAGGTTAGAGAGCGTTGTGGTGAACTTCTATACGGCAGTGAAGCAACCATTCAATTCAACAGAGACAAGACAAGCTAGAAGAAGGGTAAACACAGTAAGTGACACTCTTTGTATTGTACTTGCTTAGTAATTGCAATAGTGAAAGGAGTAGAGGATTAAGGCATCCATTGTAATTGGAATTCTCAATTATAGTGGATAGTCTCGGTAAGGGAGAGTCCTTACCACCGTGGATGTACATCACATTGACGAAACCACGTAAATCTCGTGTGTCCTTAATTTGCTTTATATTCTGTGTTTTGAATTAAGTTGTGAATGCAGCTAAAGTATCAGTCAACCCATAACCTAAAAAAAGACCTAAACAAGAACATCTGAATTGTCTATTAGGCAAGGTGTCTGAAAGGTGACTTTGGAGACTATTGTGATTAATAGGTAGCAATAGATCTACCTTAGTTGAATCTGAAAAAGAGTTCGCTTTTAAGAAGAGGTTGAAGTTGTTCACATATCTGCGAATTGTGGTGATACTGATTCACCCCCCCTCTCAGTATCACAAACTAGTAGATCCTAGGGTGAAGTCAGGAACTTCAACTAAGGTATATCATCTTTATTGGTAATGTTCTCATCTTTGACGATATTTTTTTCCTTTTCTTGCTTTAACAATGCAAGGATTACTTTTGTTGGAATCTCAACTTCTTTACCACTTCTCAAACCAATTGCATTTGCATTTTTTATTGGATTCACTATTGTTTAAGATGGTAATTTCCCCAAACTTTGCATTTTAACCGACTAACAACAATTGCTATATGACCTATTTAATTCTCCAAATTTTAAATGCTAACTCTTATCTCTTATTAAAATTACAAAGTATTAATGGCAAAGGACTGAACAATATCTTTTAAAGGCATACCAAAATTAAAAGCTTCATATGGTTGTTGTCTTGGGGGATATGGCTACTTGCACTGCTAAAAAGTTGGGTGGTTTGGATTCACAAACTGGCTAGCTTGCAAATTCCCGTAACTAAAATTAGAGTGATCTCTCTATCCTAATTATACATATTTGAATATAGAACATACTTTTTTTGTGGTTGTCCAAGAAAACCAGCTATCGTATTTACTTGTTCATAGACTCTTATTAAAAAGTTGTGACTATATTGGTTGGGTGCCCATCTATCGAACATATCTCACATACCTTTATTGTTTGCATTTGATTAACAACCATTTGACAAACAAGAGAAGTTATACTTGCAATTTGTTATTTCAAGGCAGCAATATTTACCTCATTGACATGATTAAGTGTATGCTCAAGCCTAGTACCAAAGGAATTGACTGCAATATTTGCAATTAAGTTTCTCGTAACCTCAAGAGTTTTATCTACCAATGCTCCTCCACTTATAGCATTAATCATGCTTCTATTAATGTGTAAAAGGCCCTCATAGAAATACAGAATAAGCAATTACACGTTAATTTAATGATGGGGGTAACTTACACATAATTTCTTAAAGCGTCCCTAATATTTGTATAGGGACTCTCTATTACATTGCCTTACACCATATATTTCTTTTAGAATGTTGGCCACATTTGAAGTTAAGAAATATTTCTCTAAAAATAACCTCTTCATCTCATTTCATATGGTAATACTCTCAAAGGGTAGATAATAAAGCTAATCCTTAACTAAATCCTTTAAAGAAAACAAGAAGACTTTTACTTTAATTTGCTCTTTAGTCACCCCCATGGGTTTCATACTTGTGCATATCACATGAAACTCTAGTAAATGCTTTTAAGGATTTTCACTTGTAAGACCATGAAAAGTGAGCAAAGATGTATTAGTCTAGATTTTAATTCAAAAATGATAATAGCATCCAAGGTAGGAAATATTATGCATAAAGGGCTTTTGATTTAAATTAGGGACAACAAGCTCTTTCAAGGTTTGATTATCTGCCATTACTTCCTCCTCTTCTAAATCAAAATGGCTAGCAATTAAGGAATTGAGAGCTAGCTTAGCCTCCTCCAAATTTCTCCAAGTTTTTTTTCGTAACTTGCACAAAGTTCTCTTTACTTCTAGATTATATTGCAAATCACCTTAGTTAAAAGATCAAGTCATAGACATAAAAATTCAAGAAAACCCTAACAAACTATTAAAACAAAAATAATTTGAGAAAAAAAATCAAAATCCTTTGCTAAAATGCATTAAGAAGAAAAAAAAATGCCTAAAAACCTTAGAAAACAATAGAATTTGGCCTCAATAAGGGAGGGCTAATAAGCCATAAGCAAACTAGTCGTACTCAAAACATCATTTTCCTTTAAGAAACTCTAGTGCCAATGCCTTGTTCTACCAAAAGCCAAATTTTGCCAAAACCAAAGCTAAAACCTAAAAAAAAAAAAAAGATGATAAACATTGTTAACATATAATTAACAATCACTCTTTTTTTTTAACTTTAAAAACAAAACAAAGATCACCAAAAGCATGAAAATCAACTAGAATCACTCCTTAGCAACAACTCCAAAATTTTAGTGAGCTATCACAGACACCCAAAAGTAAAACTTGTACTTCAAAAAATATATGCAATGATGTTTAATGATATCTTGTGCTATGATGAACAAAGATAGGCGTGTTTTAAATATAACAAAATTAATGTAAGAAAATTGAAACAGTTAAGAAAACAATAGAAAGTAAAATATTGAGTTTAATCAAAGACATACCTTGGTCTAGTCAATATCTAGCATATGAAGTTCATAACTAATCATTGATGCAAATATATCAATTTATACTTTGAATATTCACTGTGAAACCAATTTCCTATCTTTCTTTATTTGTAGTTAATTGGAACATAAGCAATCTAATTAAGCCTAAGTATTAAACAACCAAGTGATAAGCGCTAGAAGTTTAATGTCATGGTTGCCTTAAGAATTAGATAGATCAATGACACCAAACAATACAAGTACATGTAGTTGCATTTAATCTATTCATAGTTCTTCCCATGACCTAATAATTCTAATGTAACAAATCATCAAGTCTGGTTACTTCACAAATTAGAGGGATCAAACAATTATAGATTTGATATCTAACCTAGCAATAGATTGTAATGATTAGCCAATTAATAAGCCTCCTAGCAATTAAATTAAGACAATCATAAAAATATATGTACAAAAGAACACCTAATACTTAAAGTATAAAACAAATAATAAATGTGATAAGGACCTTCTTAGGTCACACATTAAGAGGGGGAAGAGGTGAATTAGTGTGAGATGTTTACTTTTACAAATTTGTCCAAATTAAACCTCTATAACCTATTAAAGTCTATTATCCAATTTTATCTTACTTCTTTATGTGAGAATGGTCGTATGAATATTAAGTAAGCATAAGCACTCGAGAACATTTAGAAGTTTTATATGATTCACCCAAAATGTGTGAGCTACATCCACGATGTGATAGGATCTCTCCTAGATCCAACGTTCTACTCTTACTATCAAGGAATACAGATGATGTAATGGAATGAGCTCTCCTTAACCACTGTGGAAGGATCACTCCTTAACCACTTACAATGATCTTTTAATCATCCCGAGGGTTTCCCACACTTTTTCAAAAAAAATACATAAAAAGGTTATGATAAAAACTTTTTTAAGAAAAATCTCTCCATGTGCACAGGTTGTTATAGCAGAAAACTTATCTTCTCCTTTCTTTCTACTATTCTTTCCTTCCTCACTGCCAATCTCTACTTTCTCACTACAAGTCTCTACCCTCTTTTTACCGGTTCTCCTTCCTCATTGTCGGTCTCTGCCTTTCTCTTTACAAGTCTCTGCCTTTCTCTTTGCAAGTCTTTGTCTTCTCTCTGCCAATCTCCCCTTCCTCACTACTAATCTCTGCTTTCTCTCTATCGATCTCTGCTTAAGCTTTCTATTGGGTTTCTCTTACCTTTGTCAGCTTTCTTTCCTTCCTCACTGTCGGTCTCTGCTTTCTCTCTGTAAGTGTCACTCTTTTCTTTCTGTTGCTATCTCTCTTCTCTGCTAGTCTCAACTCAACAACCAATTTTATCCTCTCAGTCGTTCTCTCTTTTGCCATTTTCAGCTCTCTACCTTTGCTAGGTTGCTCTCCTGCCTCTGCCAAGTTTCTCTCTTGCTTCTCTGCTCTATGCCTCTGTCGGTCTATGCTCTCTATATGATATGCTTTATGTCATTCCCCTTTTGTTTTACCACTCTCTCTTTGTGTTTCTGCAGCTTTCTCTTTCTATTTCTACAACTCTCTCTTTCTGTTTTTGTAGCTCTTTTATGTGTTTTTGTCGCTCACCCTTAGGTGTCTCTACCACTCTCTATCTGTTGCTCTTTTTTCTCTATCGTTATCTGCTCTTTTGGTAGCTGCATGGGTGTTTATATGCCTTGAGTTTAGGGTTACCCTATCATCAATGGTCAGCATTGATTCCTTGAATTTAGGGTCAACGATTAGCATTGACTCCTTAAATTTAAGGTCAACGATCAGCATTGACTCATACCTAACAAGTGACTTGCAGTTCCACTACTAAACACAATGCCAGAGGCAACAACTAGTGCTTTTTTTACAGCCAAAACACCACTAGCAATCTAAATCAACTTGTCATTTTTGGTAGCGCAAGGTAAGGCTAAAAGCATCTTGATTTCTACCCTGCTTTATCTCCTCATTCTCGTCACATTCCACCAAAGCCATCTTTCTTAACCCTTGAATAAATCAACTGCCAATACTTTATAAATATAACAAACACATCTCAAAGGTACTTATAATATCCAATCAACAAGGACATATATGAGATACTATTAACAACAAACCCAACATTAGTCATTAAAGATAGACTCAACAAAATGCAAATAATATCTTATAATTATTTATTCTTAGGCTTTTGTTTTCTTCAGCCAAATGTAAAAATTTAGCCATAAAGGGCCATAGATGTTAACATAAAAAAAAAAAGGGAATAGGGCAACTAGTGTATGTTATGTTTTAATGGTATGGTGTGTGTTCTCCTCTACTTACTAGCCTCCCCTTCCCCCTTTATAGGCTAACAGACCTTTTAGAAACCTTTAAAAAAAACACTTCTTAAACAAGAAAATTTAAGTCTAGCTAATTAAGAAAAAATATTGAAAATAAAATAAAACCTTATTATAGATAACAAAATAAATAAAACAAAATAACGTCTTCTTCTAGAACTCCATCCACCCAAATTTCTGAAATAAGAATCTTCAAACCAACACATTAAAATTGCAAGTTAAGGAACATTTTAAAATCATAGCAATACAAGTATGGCAAATTCAAGCCCAAAGTCAACATTGATATAACCTATATCACTCAAAACCCAAAACACAAAAATTATAGAGCTTTTCTTAGACTTTTTATAGCATCTAGAATCATCTCAATCAAAGATCAAATAAAAGAGTTGTGCTCAAATTATGAAACAATGTCAAAATAGTCTAAAATCACCCAATTAACTTTGTTTTGCACCTAACACCTTTAATTGCATTCTAAATTAAAATATAGAAATAATGAGTGCAATCAAACTCAAATAAGTATAAAAGACTCAATATTAAGGGAGAAGAAATTTGACATTTTACATTCTCATCAAGATGATTGATGATTTGTTGATCTTTGAAAACATGGATACTTGATTGCATTTATTGAATTTATGCTCTTGGATGACTATATTTAAACTAACATTTGATTATTTTACTACTTTAATACTTATGTTGTATGTATGCTTTAATATGTGTCTTTACTTAATTGATTAATGTTATTTAAATCTTATAGCTCTGGTATTTGTCTTATTACTTTGACACTTGTTAAGTACCTTAACTGCATTAACAAGAGAAAAAGCATACATTTAAAGGAGCTATTTCTTATTATTTATTTTGTTGCCCTATCAATTAATCATTGTTGTTATTCTTCAAAAGAGGGTGATTGTTAAAATTAATGGAATCATGTATTAACTTTATTTGTTTTATATTTTCATATGTCTCTCATACTTATTTAATGTCTATTTACTTAATTATATCTTTACTTTCTTGTTAAACAAGCATATGAGTTTTATTTGAAAAGATATCTTTTTGATTCATGCTTATTATAATAAGATCTCTGAATTTGAATTTTAGTTTAAATTAACAATCTTACAAAGATCTTGTCTTCTATCAATTTTCTATGTTTAGACAAGTATTAAATGAGATTTTAAGTCATTTTAAAGAAAGATAAAATTGTAAAAATGAAAAACATTTTGAAAAATTTTTGAAAAGCAAAAAAGAAACAAAAAAAATTTGAATTGGTCAACCAAATTAATGTCTGTTACCAACTAAACACTAAAAAAGGTTTTAAGTTACAAAAAGAAAAACTATAGAAATTTCAGACTGGTCAACTAAAGGCAATTAAAGAACTGAAAGTTTCAAAATTGCAAAAATTACAAAGAATTTAAGTTAGTTAACTAGACCTTACCTACAATCAATTAATCAGACTAAAGAGTTAAAAGCACAAAAAGGTAAAGAATTTATAAAAATTTTACGTCAGTCAACCAATGCTTCAAAGTTAAAATTTTCTATTTTTAAAATTGACTCTTTTTACAAAGAAAATCAATGTTTGATAACTTGTTTCTTATTTTTATTAACAGGAGAGTTACAAAACTTCTTATAGATAACTCTAAATATTTTGTCTTTATCTTAGTTTAAGATCAAAGAAAAAAAAAAGTAATCAAGGGTGGAAAGTTCAAAGAATAAGAGTTTTAAAAAAATTAAAATTATAAAAGAGTGAGATTACTTTAGATAAAAAAAATAATATAAAGTAAGATTTTAAGTATTGAAAAACCATTATGTTCTTGTGCAAGTTTTATAAAAGTTTTGTTGTAATCAAGATTAAAGTAATCTAATATAAAAATTTTTCTTATCCTACAAAAAAGGAAAATGTTAATAAATTTAAATTTTCAATAAATGAACCTTAGAAAATAAATATAAGTTTTTAATTTGAATTTAACCATTATAAATTATTATGCATGCTTTTTCTCTCCTTATTTCTTTTTGTTTTTAATTGATTATATTATTTTCTTTGTTATTTGCTTTTGATTATTTTATTATCTTTTTTAAAAGTTAAAATCGAGTATAGATTACGCAACTAAACTGATTAAACTCAATTCATTTCTTTGTAAGTTGCTCTAAGGATCACGAATTCTGAAGTTCCTGACTTCTCCCTAGAATCTACTAGTTTGTGATACTGAGAGGAGGGGTGAATTAGTATCACCACAATTCACAATTCGCAGGTAAGTGAACAACTTCAATCTCTTCTTAAAAGCGAACTCTTTCTCAGACTCGACTAAGATATATCTATTGCTACCTACTAATCACAATAGTCCCTAAAGTCACCTTTTAGACACCTTACCTAATAGACAATACAGATGTTCTTGTTTAGGTCTTCATTAGGTTATGGGTTGGCTAATACTTTAGCTGCGTTCATAACTCAATTCAAAACACAGAACGTAAAGCAAATTAAGGACACACAAGATTTACGTGGTTCCGTCAACGTGACGTACATCCACGGTGGTAGGGACTCTCGCTCTACTGAGACTATCCACTATACTTGTGAATACAGGTTACAATGGATGTCTTTAATTTTCTGCTCCTTTCACTATTGCAATTACTAAACAAATATAATACAAAGAGTGTCACTTACTGTGTCTATCCTTCTTCTAGCTTATCTTGCCTCTATTGAATTGAAAGGCTGCTCCACTGTCGCTTAGAAGTTTACCATAACGCTCTTTAACATCTCTTGAAGAAGTTTGAAAATACGTTGAGTTCAATGCTTCGCTGAATTCCTTCTCTACATTGTATCACACAATTCCTTCTTTCACCATCTTACGGTCTCACCCGTCCCCTTGTCTCACGATCTCACTGTCTCACGGCTCGCCTGTCCGTTTCT
The DNA here is from genome assembly GCA_021533255.1 of Ceriops tagal. NCBI lineage: Eukaryota > Viridiplantae > Streptophyta > Magnoliopsida > Malpighiales > Rhizophoraceae > Ceriops > Ceriops tagal. The sequence goes on along the minus strand of CM038610.1, from coordinate 5,197,915 downwards.
CTCTCTCTTGCTGTCCAACCGGATTTCTCTCTTTTCTTGCCGAATTTCTCTCTCTTACCGCCAAATTTCTCTCTCTTCGTCCCTCTTCGATTCTGCCGGTGGTTTCTCTCTCTTCGTTTAGCCAGATCTCTCTCACTGTCCAACTGGATCCATCTCACCGTCCAGTTGGATCTGATTTTGGCCGTATTGACTCCTCTGTTCCGGCCGTCTCCTCTTTCTCTCTCTCGACGGTTGTTCTTTGTTGCTGTCGGTATCTCTCTCTCTTATGGCCATCTGGTTTCTTCTTCCGTCGGTATGCTTTTCTTCGTCCTATCATCCAGCCCCGTCTAGCCGTAACTGGTTTTCTCTCTCGTCAACCCGTTTCTCTATTTTTCCGACCATCTATTTCTCTCTCTACCGTGTTGTCTATTCGCAGATCGCTGGTGTGCTGGTGATGTGTCATTCCTTACGGGTTTATCTCTTTCTTGTTGACTTCTCTGGTCTGGCCGTCGAGTTTCTCTCTCTCTTCCAACAGTTGTGTCTTCTCTCTCTTGTGTTTTGGCCAACGATCTCTCTCTTCGTTCAGCCCTGTCATCGACCGTCTTTTTCCTTCCCGTCGACGGCTACTATTTTCTCTCTCTCTTCCAAGTGTTTGATAGTTTCTCTCTCTAGGTTTTGCCCTGCCAAATACACTGTTTAATTTCCAACAACACTGTTCAATTTCTGACGATACTGTTCAATTCCGATAATACTGTTCACTACGGCTACTCTTTTTTTTTTTGCAGGTAATGTTCTTCTGCGTAGGGTTTGGTATTCTCTTTGATTGGTCAGTTGTCTAGGTTTTGCTGAATACTCAATATTGCCGACTCCTTTTCTTCTTACCGTATATTCAATTGTGTTGGCCTTCCTTCTTTTTGTCTTCTAAGGTCTTTATATATCTCTTCCATAAAACCCTAATAGGGCTTACGTGGATAATTTACGTTCTTGTCCTTACGCGGTAAATTTACTTTCTTGCCCCTTTATACGGATTTACGTTTTTGCCCTTCCATGTAAATTTACCTTCTTACCCTTCTACGTCGCTTTACTTTCTTGTACACTTAAACCTATTTAATAACAATTACAACACATACAAGGCTGTGAAAATAACAAATTCTTATCTATCATAAACTCCAAACTATTGTGTTTATGTTCAACTATTATGTTTTTATTTTGGTATCTAGGAAATGAAAGGAAACAACCATCATTGTTTTCACAATCAGAACGCTTAGAATTGCAGAATGAATTGCCAGGCATCTACCATATCTTTGTCACTACAATTCTTAGTATCTCCTTGTGCAGTGAGTCCTTTGTCAAGTATTACACCAGACACTATTCCATAGTGATGGATGGAAACTTTCAAAAGTCTCACAGGAAGGAGTCTTTCGGCATCTTGTTTGTCGTTAGCCACTTCAGACGGGGGGGAATCCGAATGAAAATATGGCAAGCCTACATGCATTAGAAATGGAACATCAACACGCATAAGCGGAATTGTTCTGTATGTCGAAATGAATCAAGATGCATAATTCATTACATAGAAGTCCTAAAACAAAGAGAAAATCTATTCACCTTCCTACATGTGAAAAATCAGGACAAAACAAGCAGAAGTCCTAAAGCTAAAGGTGCAAAAAACGCACTTCCTAAATGTTGTAACAGTAGCTCGCTACTTTCAATGGTCTAATTTTTTTTTTTTTTTGGGCTGCATTTATCGTTAAATATTGAGAAATGAATGACAATAATAAATATACAGAACAACCACAACCTTTACACCTTTTTCCGCATCATTACCAATGACTTATATTGGTATAACAAATTTTTTAACATAAAATAGAAAAATAGTATTGATAATCTACAATCTTATGAGAAAAAATTATTTTTATTAAAGTAAATTTTAAAATATACACTAAACATTTTGATAAAAATTCAAATTTAAAATATTTAAAGTGATAAAGAATAAATTTTTTAACATTAAATTACAACGTTCGATGACAATTATTATTATTACTGTTATTTCTTTCTTTCATGTTGATGCTGGTATTTCTATTTTAACTTACTTCTGTACGGCCATAAATGTCGAAGATAAAAGGAGGTCAAGGGTCGCAAGAGTCTGCAAATTGCCTAATCTCCCCGAGAATTAGGCAACAGATCCGTATTGGCAATGAGTGGATAAGAATGTTAAGGATTAAGCTGACCACAAATTCAAACGATTCAGCCTAAAAATGGCAGAGTCATCTTATAAGACCTACCGTTGGATAAGCGGATAAAGTTAAAAGCAGAGAGGCAACCTTGTAGCCGTTAGGGAAAAAAAATTACATACCCTATTCTTGCAACATGGCAGTTAAGGTCCAATTTTATCTGGTTAGAAGCCTCAACTATAAAAGGAGGTCATGTGGCCATGGATAAAATAGGATAAGAGGGAAACAAAGGTTTTGTGGGGCCAAAGGAGTCGTCTATTCTTTCCCCCTGGTGGATATACGTAGCTGGATCTCTTGCATTTGTTCACCTGGAAAATTAAGAAAGATAACATTATATGTGTGTGTGTGTGTGCGCATATATATACACACATATATAGAAATTCAAAAACTCTGTACTCCTTTGGATATATAGATCTTTCGTTTGCTTTTAATTGATTAAATACAGAAACTGAGAAAATTAATGCTAGAGTGGTTTATTAAATAGCTCAGAAGATGGCAGGAGGAGGCTATGTTGCACCCACTGGGGGAAGGAACTATGAAGGTCGTGTCACGGCCTTTGTGATCATGACATGCTTGGTTGCAGCCATGGGTGGCCTCATTTTTGGCTACGACCTCGGTATCTCAGGTAATGCATTTAAAGATATAAAAACATGATCAATTGTTCAAAGCTTAACTAATAATGGTAAATTTATAAAAATTGGCAACTAAAAGTAACTGGTTTTGTTTGAATGTAATAATATTGCAGGGGGGGTGACTTCCATGGACCCATTCTTGAGCAAATTCTTCCCATCGGTTCTCCAGACACAGCACGAAGACCACCATGAAAGTATGTACTGCAAATATGACAACCATCTCTTGACATTGTTCACCTCTTCTCTCTACCTCGCTGCGCTCGTCGCTTCCTTCTTCGCTTCTACGGTAACTAGGAAGTTTGGCCGTAAGATCTCCATGTTCTTAGGCGGCCTAGTCTTCCTCGTCGGTGCCATCCTGAACGGTGCCGCCACCAACCTTGTAATGCTAATCATTGGCCGTCTGTTGCTTGGTGTGGGTGTTGGATTTGCTAATCAGGTACCGCACATATATCATTACGCCTTCACCAGCCCGTACACGTGTGCATATATACATGCATGAAGCACATCATGGTTATACAAACTAATATATATATATATATATATATATATATATATATATATATATATAACGTTCTTCTCTTGCGGTATGTGGCAGTCCGTTCCAGTGTATCTATCCGAAATGGCGCCAGCAAAGATCAGAGGAGCACTTAACATTGGTTTCCAAATGGCCATTACAGTTGGTATATTGGCTGCCAATCTTGTGAACTACGGAACGGCCAAGATCAAGGATGGATGGGGATGGAGAGTTTCACTTGCTCTGGCAGCAGTACCTGCAATAATGATAACAGTTGGCTCTGTCTTCTTACCGGACACCCCCAACTCCATCCTCGAGAGAGGTCATCCTGAAGAGGCCAGGAAAATGCTCCAGAAGATACGAGGCACCGACGACGTCGGCGAAGAGTTCCAAGACCTGGTTGATGCAAGCGAAGCAGCTAAAAGAGTTGATAGCCCCTGGAAGAACATCATGGAGCCTAGATACAGGCCCCAACTTGTCATCTGCACGTTGATTCCTTTCTTCCAGCAGATCACCGGAATCAATGTCATTATGTTTTACGCTCCTGTTCTCTTCAAGACCTTGGGCTTCGGGGACAATGCCTCTCTCATGTCTGCCGTCATAACCGGCATAGTTAACATGCTTGCCACATTCGTGTCCATCTTCTCGGTCGACAGGTTTGGTAGGAGGATTTTGTTCCTTGAAGGCGGCACACAAATGATCATTTGCCAGGTAAATTTCTAATCAAATTGATATGCAAGCAACCCCTTACCTAATAATTAATTAATTAATTACTTATTTACTTACTAAGATGTATAAGCCTCATTTTTTCCAGAAGACTGTCATGATCCACCGATTGCTGTTTTAATAAAATGCAGATTATCATTGGAATTGCGATCGCCATCAACTTTGGGGCCGCGGGAGTGGGGGAATTGACAAAGACGGAAGCCAACATTGTGGTGTTCTTGATCTGTGCGTACGTAGCTGCCTTTGCCTGGTCATGGGGTCCATTGGGGTGGCTGGTACCTAGTGAGATCTGCCCGCTGGAGATCCGATCAGCCGGCCAAGCGATCAACGTCTCCGTCAACATGTTCTTCACCTTCGTCATTGGACAATTCTTCTTGACAATGCTTTGCCACATGAAGTTCGGCCTCTTCCTCTTCTTTGCAGGCTTTGTGATCATCATGACCCTCTTCATCTTCTTCTTCTTGCCGGAGACAAGAAACGTCCCAATTGAGGAAATAAGCAGAGTTTGGAAGGAGCATTGGTTCTGGGGCAGATATATCCCGGATGATGCTGTAATTGGCAATCAACATTCCTCAAAGCTTAATGCTTGAACGAAGCCATTTACTCATTTAAATCTTTTTTTTATTATTTCTTTCCTTTTTTTTTTTTTTCTCACAAAGATAAGAGTGGTTTTCTTTTCATCATTAATGAGACATGGTCCCTCGTTTGTCTGTAGCCTAACATGACCAATGGCAACTAAAAAAATTGATGGCAAGCCTGTATGAAAATGTCAGTACAGGGTAAGAGAAACCCATGGCCGTCAAATTTAACCACACCGCAAGGTCATTGAAACAACTCATTTATCCACCCCAAGCCAAAATTAAAAACATAAAATCGTAGAAGAAGTTGTTAAGTACGTACTCTTAATGCATGCTTTTCTCATATATTAATTGAATCCACCTACAACATAAAACATATCATATATCTATATATATATATAATTTTATATCCCTGAATACAGAATCCGGCCTAAGCAAGATTAACAGATACAAATTAAAGCGGAAAGCATTAATTAATTAATTGTTTCCATGAACGCTTGATTAATGTGCAAGTTTCTGACGTAAGAAGTGCCAAAACATGTTTGGATAGGGAAACCAAACAAAATGAAAAAAAAAAAAAAGGGTTTGGATACATGAATTATAATTTGAGTTTTGTTACGTAGTAATTCTGTGAGAAACACATTAGAAGTACCCAGTCTATTTAACGATCCAAAATTTTTCTTCTTTTTTTTTTGTTATAATTTTTCTCAAACCTATTTATTTCTCCATAAGAATGGAAAATGAGGGACCCCACATAGAGTCGCAAAGAAAAAAATAAGAGATAGAGAATACTTCAACAACTCATCATTTAATAATTTTGTATAAATGCATGCATAGGCGCGCACACACACACACACACAATTAATTGTGGCAACCCCAGTTCAAAACCATCCGCGAAGCGGAGCGACGTAACTTAAGCAACACCACATTTTATGTAAAATTTTAATAAAATCTTTCTATCTCTAGATTCGCAACATGCCCTTTCTATTGGCGAGTAGAAGATAAAAGTTAGACAATATAATTTTATTATAACGTATATGGCTAATTAAATAATTGTATTCTGCATATTATATATGTTTATTTATGTATGTATGTATGTATGTATGTATATATATGTACACATGTTAGCATTTATAAAATGTTATAAATATAACCATTAAAAGTTAGGTATTATATCAAATAAACGATCATATTATACTATAAAATAATTTATTTTAATTAATGAAACTTATATAAAAGTAAATGTAGTGAGCATATATGTGAATTTGGATAAAAATCAAGTAGTTAAAATGGTAAAAACGATGTTTTTCAAATAATAAATTTGATATTATTCTTTAGAAAAATATTCATCAGGTACATATTTTGTTTCGACGGTTGACCAGATACACAGTTGAACTGGTAGAAACTATCTCTTTTCTTTTTTTTTTTTTTTTTTTTTGTACATGTGACTATGGTCCAACTACTAGGATTTTTTACCTTACTTCTTTTATTTTTGTGGACGAGTTTAGATCGTTTAAATTTTTACGGCTCTAGATATTTAAAAAGAAAAAGCTGATGTACTCAGATTAATATACAGATAAATGCTCAATTTTGAAGGTCATAACAAATCGTAAGATGGATTCGTAAATGTAATTTTTTTACTAACGCAATTGCAAAGCAAAGACTATACAAGCACATGGATTTCTTGGTATGGTTATGTTAGTTGATTATGGCCTGAGAGGAGAGAATGTCCATTTGAATCGAACTTTCAATGAAGTTAGAATTCATTTTTTATAACACAAAGAGAGGGAGATTATTAAGTTTTTTTTTTTTTTTTATGTAAAATCTCTTAGTGTGATGAGTCTATCATCTTTTTATTTAGCACCTCCATCAGAACAATCTTGTACTACATTTTTTGATTAATATTTTTTTATTTTTTTAAAAAAGGTTGAAGATATTATTTTAAGTTCATATAAGACACATAATTACAATTAACAAATACTTATCTTTTATGCACATAATATAATTATGAAAGCATGTTGGATGGTTACAAATTCATAAAACCAATTTGATTATGTTTATTTGTAGATAAATAAATGTAATTATTTAGTAAATACGGACTACAAAAACAATTCAAAATGGGAAAGAAAAAGAAGGGGGGCCAGCAATCCTTTTATCTATAGTTGTGGACAACGTTTGGACGAGGACCAGCAATAAAATTTGGCTTGAGCTTTTTGGGATAATTTGGGATTGGTATAGACATAGGCAACAAGTAATTTGCATGGATATTTTAAGGTACAAATACAAAAGAAATAGCAACATATGACATATGACATACTAAAAAGTTGGAAAAACAAAAACAAAACAAAACAAAGGAAACTAATACATGGGTAAGACTGAGGGAACACACAGGTGAGACGAAACCGCCGTGGTAGGCGTCAGGCCACTCTGTGAAACACAGGGATGTGTCACATTGTTAGTTGTGGGTTCATTCAAACAATCGATTCTGATGGCACCGACTGGTGAATAATTGAGACTCCATCCCTGTGCCTTACTGATTCATAGTCCTTTCGTCAATAATTCCAAAAACAGATCAAATGTGCGCCAGCTATTTGACATGTTTGATTTTCTTCACCCCCCCCCCTTTTTTTTTTTTTTGTGGCTGCCAAGTCACCACTGACAACTTGTTGGTTTGTCTACATTACATATGATATGTTGGGTTGTGATAGGATGACCCAGGTGGGCCCTACGTGGGAATTTTCTTTTACCTCTAGGTTTCCATTTCACACTCAATTTGCAAATGTCGTCCAATAAGTATGGAAAATAGTGAATATTTAATTTGAGTGAGAACAAAAGTTGCATTTTAGGATGTAATCATATCATTAATAACCCCCCGTTGAGAGACCGGGGGGGGGTCATTACGGAGACAGGGGCTTTGGATGGAGAGAGGAGATGCGACTGACACGGAAGACATAAGCCCTGCTCCGATCCTACTTACTCTATCATTTTTCTTTTTTCGGGAAAATATAGTGTATGGAACTGAGGTAGAATATGCAAACATATACCCACTTTATGCATGCAAGACTTTTTAATAGTTGCATACACATTTTGTTATTCTTTCTGCATATTTTATCTATCTTGTTTGCACATTATACTTCTTCATAAAAAATATATATATATATATATATATATATATATATATATAATAAAGAGTGCGGGGAATACATGCAGACCCACCCCACCATGTCAGCTGCCTCTTCTCTCTCTCTCTCTCCATCCGTTTCTCCTATTCGTGTAATGTTTTCCTTGAGCGAATTGGATGGAAAGATGACATGGCATCATTTGCATTACCTGACTGTGGCAAGTTACAACATAAGGTGGGTACGTTGATAAGGAAATCAGCAAGCTGGGTTTAGGCCCAAAAATGATGTGCCTCTTGGGTCTAAGACCCCATGACCTATCGTAATCAAGCACCACTTTGTACTACGCTACACTGACAAAGCAGAGCTGTCTTCTATTGATACTTGATTAGATTAATTTAACTTGATTAACCACTTTTACTATTTGTAAGATTAGTCACGTCATTAACATTTAGTTGACTACTTTGGAAAATTCTTCATGAGTGAGTGCTATTAGATGGCATAACAATCATGGAAGTCAATTCCACCATGTTGAAAATTCATTAACAAAATCACCCAGTCTAGTTTGATTCGAAAGTTGTCATCAAAGGTGGTACTTGATTCAAAATTATATATGAGTTGGTAATTAATACGAGAAACTAGCCACCAACAAAAGAAACCCATGTTAGAATTATCAGTGATGGTTCAATCCTAGAACTAAGAAAGAGAAAAAGCCACCACAGCCACTGGCCACCCCCGAACTGGGAACAACAATGGAAAAAAGCAGCCACCAAGCGCCACCAGAGAATTTTCAGAATTGGTAATTGATATGTAATTATATTAGAGCAGGTCTCTTATTCATGAACAGAGGAATCTGATCGTCGCTATTGGAAAATGGACGATTTCCACCAAAAGGTGGCTAATCTATGTTGTAACGCAATCGATGCAACTGAATCTTGTTGAAATCCATCGCGATCATCTACCTCCTTAATTTCTGCCAATGCCTGCAACGCTCTTTCACTGTCTATTCGCTCCATTGACCATGACACAAGCCACTGTACAGCCCTTTGCCTTGATTCTTCGCGAACAAGTATGTGCCTATCGACTGACAGTTAGCTTTGAAGCCTCTCTCTCACTATAAGGAATTTTCGAATATGCGAAGGTAGAAGAAAGAGGACCAGCAAGGAAAAACAAGCAAAAAAAAAAAAAAAAAAAAAGAAAAAGAAAACAAAGAAGAGGCAGGAAAAGGTAAAAAGAAAAAGTTTGGGGCATAGGGCATAATAAAAAGGAAAAGGAAAGAAAAGGGTTCACAATAAAAAATTTAAAAGATAGATAAAAAGAAGTATTTGGAAAGTAAAAGGTTGATAGGCATAAGAACAAAACCAGAATGAAGTTGATTATTTTGATAATTACTAGTACGAGGGAAAAAATTATGAAAAAGAAGAAAATAAAAAGTAGAAACTGACAACTAGTAAACAAGGAATAGTAATAAGTTGTTGTCAATCAAAAGAAAAGATTTAAAGTAAAATTTAGCGGTTGTATTGAAATATAAAATTATAAACAATTTGGATATGAAATTTAAATATAAGAAGGTGTTGAGTTAGTAAAAATTATAAAATTTCAAATGTAAGAAATAGTTGAGTTAAAAATAAAAAAAAATCAAATATAAGTACTGTGAAATTAGAAGTTAAAAAGATTCATAATTAGTAATTTGTTGAAATAAAAGTTAAAAATAGCTTAGATTAGTGTTTTTATTTGGATGAAAAATCAAAAGATAGATTATTCATATAATAGTATTTTATGAATATCATGTATTATAAAATGTTAAAAAAATTTGAAGTCTTGAATCTTATTATTCAAGGTCATATATTATAAGTGTTTTTGAAAATTCAAACATCAAAAAGAATTTGTCAAGAGAAGAATAAGAAATTGTCAATAAAACTTCTAATGATTGTATTGACGATGATGGGATAATTTGTTATGTTTACAAATTATAAATTAGTGAGAAAAAAGAGTTTAAGTTTTAGATGAAGTTATAAAATTTTTATGTAAAATTGATTTTTGTAGACAATGAAGTTTAAGTATAAGGTTTAGAAGAATAAATTATTTAAGTATAACGTGTTTATCAAACCGAAATAAATGTTGATTTTTGATGAAATATCACTAAGTCAATATAAAAGGAAAATGTCAAAATTAATTTAAATTTATTATAGATTAAATATCAATATTTAAATAAAAATTAAATAATAAGTTTTCTTTGTTATACTTTAATAGATATGATATAATATATAAAGATTTGAGTGTTTCAATTTATTACATAGTTGACGGGGAAGACTTCATATTTATAGTATTGCGTATAGTTTTTAATTGTAATGTGATATTTTAGATTAATAAAATTAAAAATTTTTATCTAATAATAGTACTAGACTTATTGAACTCTAATAATAGTATTAAAATTGTTAAACTCTAACATTATATTAAAATTAGTGAGGTCTAACAACAGTATTAAGACTAATTAAACTTTAACCGATGGAAACCTAATAATTACTTGGCGTGCTTCCTTCTGCATTGGTTTATGTATGAGTATCCTACATGAACTTTCACTATATAATAATAATAATAATAAGATCATGATCAAGCATAATAATGGGCTCGCCGAAGAATGTTCCCACCTTTTATGCTTATGAATCATATGTAATCAAATAACAAAAGTACATCAAATCCACGACACGATAATTAATTGTGCTTTTTTCTCAACTGCCATTATTGCGCTGTAGTGGCTTAGAAAGAATACAAATATAGCATGTTCAATTTAAAATTGTTGAATTAAGTGATCAAAATTGGGCATGAAATGCAGTACTAGGGCATGCAATGTATGCGCTCGTGTGCGTATAAAATTTTGTAAATCCATAATTTAAATATAAAATTTTCCCAATTCACTTTTGCTTCATATTCACAACTATAAATATTCTTTTTGTTTGTTTGTTTGTTTGTAAAGAAAAAGAATCATACCTGGCGCCATTTGATGATTGTTTTCCTTTTCATTTTTTCAACTTTTTTTTAATTGAATTAAGAACAATATATACGCTACTGAATTTGTTGAAATTGATATGGTCTAACCCATAGAAGACTATATAGTCTATAGGTAACGAGAAAGGGAAAAAAAAAAAAAGAAAAACCAGCAATATAAATTACACTATCAAAAACTTTTATGATTGTTAAGGAAACAATTCAGGAATTAAAATTTTAATTAAACTCTGAAAATGTAATTTAGGGTTCATGGCTCCGTATGTCTCTTAACAGATTAACAAGAAAAAGGGCAAAAACTGATGTGGACCAGATAGCCGAGGAGTATATGGACAAGCGAGTAAAGGATAAGAAGTTGCGAAAGTCTTCAAAGCCGAGTCCAAGCTGAATGACATTTTTCGTAATTTTAATTAAATTTTATAAAATGACATTTTCGGAATTTAGTGTAATTTTATACATTATATATATTTTAGGATTTCTTAGTGAGAGGCAGAACGTATTATACTTTACCCTAATTTGAGAGAACTTTTGTCTGAGGCGGTTTGTGCCTTTTGTTCTTTGGAATTCAATCATTGTTATTGATTTCCTGTTTTTGATTACGCTTTCTCGCTGCGTCAGATTGGTATCAGAGCAAGGCAATTTCCTGCGAAGATGTCAGTCAATCGAGGTGTTGATGGCGGTCGTGTTCTTGACGGTGTTCAGGATGCGGGAGTCCAAGGGGCCGATCAATGGGTTCCTAGGGCAGAGTTCAATGCTTTAGATCAAAGAGTCCAACACGTAGAACAGCGTTTTGAAGATTTGATTGAGCGCTTTGACTCGATGAATATTAGCGGTAATAGGCCTGGGGCAAGAGATAGGTATGTTAATCCAATTAACAGACCCAGAGCTATTAATAGGATTGCGCAAATCTCTGACGATGAATCTGCTGAAGAGGATGAGTTTATGTATAGAGTAAGGCAACCACAGAGACGAGGTGGTGATGTAGGGTCTCGAAGGAACTACTATGGGTATGATCAAGGAGATGGGGGTGATTACCGTTTGAAGGTTGATATTCCATATTTTAATGGTAGTCTTAATATTGAGGAGTTCTTAGATTGGTTAGCAGATGTTGATAGGTTCTTCGACTACATGGAGATACCAGAAGATCGACGGGTTAGATTGGTGGCCTGTAGATTGAAGGGTGGAGCTTCTGCCTGGTGGGAGAGGCTGCAGACTAGGAGACAGAGAGAAGGGAGACATCCGGTAAGAACGTGGTTCCGTATGAAACAACTACTACAACGCGATTTCTTACCTCCAGACTATGAGCAAATACTGTTCCAGCAGTATCAACGATGTCGCCAAGGGCCAAGATCTGTTCATGAGTACACTGCAGAGTTTATGAGGTTGGCGAAACGGAATGATTTGAGAGAGAGTGAGGGTCAACAGGTTGCACGATATGTGGACGGGTTGAAGTTGCAAATTAAGGACAAAATAGGAGTTGCGGTTTTAAGGAATTTAAATGAGGCGAAAAATATGGCTCTTCGAGCCGAGTTAATGTTGCAGGAGCAGAGCACCAGATATACAAGCAGAAGAAGAGGGTTCGTAAGTGATGCTGCCAATGGTAATAAAGTGGGTGTTGAGAAGAATAAGAATTTGTCGAGTAACTTTGGTGAAGATAATACCAAGAGGGATGAAAGGGCTGAAGGGAAGAAGCCTATGGAACCTAAAGGAGTCCAGAAGCAAAATAACCCATATGCCAAACCAATTTTAGGTAAGTGTTATCGTTGTAATCAGCCTGGTCATAGATCTAATGAGTGTCCTAGTAGAAGGAGTGTTCATATTGTGGATAAGGATGATGAAGAAGAGGTGTGTTGTGATCCTAATGAAGAGGATGAATATGATGAGGAGGAGAATGGTGAAGTGGAGCCAACTTATGTGATTAGGCGAATGATGTTAGCACCAAAACAGGAGACAGATACCCAACGACACCAGTTGTTCCGTACCAGGTGTATGATTGGGGGAAAGGTGTTTGACTTAATTGTAGACAGTGGGAGTTGTGAAAACATCATCGGGAGAGAAGTCGTTAAATGGTTACAGTTGCCTGTCGAAAAACATCCATACCCATACACTATTGGGTGGATTAAGGCGGCCGAGAAGATTGAGGTAAAGGAAAGGTGCAAGGTGTCATTTTCTATAGGGAGGTATCGAGATGAAATCTTTTGTGATATTGTTGACATGGATGCATGTCATCTACTATTCGGGAGACCTTGGCAGTTCGATGTGAATGCCCAACATGCAGGTAAAGAAAATGTTTATAAGTTAGAAAAGGGGGGTGTGAAGTATGCTCTGTTACCTCTGAAATTAGAGGGTCGCACTAGAGTTCGCAGGATAGAGGGACGCTCTTTCTTGACTATTGCCCAGTCAGAGAAGGAGATGGTTGAGGATTTGAAAGAGTCAAAGGTGGCTCATGCGCTCATTGTTAAGAATATGATAGTTGGGGATGAAGATGTAAGTGAAGAGGTCCCTGAAGCGGTTAAGGAAGTATTGGAAGAGTATAGAGATGTGGTTCCTGATGACTTACCTAAGGGACTACCACCCTTGAGGGATATTCAGCATCAAATAGACTTGGTACCTGGAGCAAGTCTTCCAAATTTACCACACTATAGGATGAGTCCTAAGGAAACTGAAGTCCTGCAGGAGAAGGTCCAAGAGTTGTTGGACAAGGGGTTCATTCGAGACAGCATGAGTCCTTGTGCTGTACCAGCATTATTGACGCCTAAGAAAGATGGGAGCTGGAGAATGTGTGTTGATAGTAGGGCCATCAACAAGATCACCATCGGATACAAATTTCCTATACCACGATTAGATGACATGTTAGACAGATTGAGCGGGGCTAAGGTATTTTCCAAAATTGATTTGAGGAGTGGCTACCATCAAATCAGAGTTCGGCCTGGGGATGAGTGGAAGACAACATTCAAAACCAAAGAGGGATTGTATGAGTGGCTGGTAATGTCATTTGGCCTCAGCAATGCGCCCAGTACCTTCATGCGTGTGATGAATCAGGTATTAAAACCCTTTAATGGTCGCTTTGTAGTAGTATATTTTGATGATATACTGGTATTTAGTAAGTCGGAAGAGGAGCATATTGAACACTTGAGGTGTGTCTTGGCTGTGTTGAGGGAGAATAAACTATTTGCTAATTTGAAAAAGTGTGTCTTCATGTCAAGGCGATTGTTATTTCTGGGATTTGTGGTTAGCAGTGAGGGTATTATGGTAGATGATGAAAAGGTGAGGGCAATCAGGGAATGGCCTACTCCTAAAGCTGTTACTGAGTTGAGGAGTTTCCTAGGATTGGCTAGTTTTTATAGGCGATTTATAAGACATTTCAGTACAATTGCTGCTCCATTGACTGAGTGTCTGAAGAAAGGAAAATTCCAATGGGGTGAAGAGGCTGACACAAGCTTTGTGAATCTAAAGGAAAGGTTATGTAGGGCCCCTGTATTGGCACTACCTAATTTTGATAAGCTATTCGAGGTTGACTGTGATGCTAGTGGGGTAGGGATCGGTGCAGTGCTATCACAGGAGAAGAGACCAATCGCGTTCTATAGTGAGAAGTTATGTGAGGCCAGGAGGAATTGGTCAACTTATGATAAAGAGTTTTATGCTGTTGTGAGAGCTTTGAGAGTATGGGAACACTATTTGGTAGGAAAGGAATTTATTCTCTACTCAGACTGTGTCGCATTAAAACACTTAAGTGGTCAGACCAGGATAAGTAAGGATATGCATGCTAGGTGAATTCAATTCTTACAGAGGTTTCCTTTCAGGTTAATGCATAAATCTGGTGTGCAAAACAAAGTGGCTGACGCTTTAAGTAGAAGGGCTGATTTGTTATTCACCTCAAGTGCTGAAGTTGTGGGTTTTGAAAGAATAAAAGAGTTATATGAAGATGATGGTGATTTTAAGGAGATGTGGAGGAAGTGTACTATTAAGGAGCCTTGTGATGATTATCATATTCATGAGGGGTATTTAATGAAAGGAAATCAATTGTGCATTCCTGAGTCCTCCTTAAGGGAGAATTTGATTAGAGACCTTCATGGGGGAGGTTTAGCAGGGCATTTGGGTCGAGATAAGACCTTAGCTGCTGTGACAGAAAGGTATTTCTGGCCTCGACTGAGAAGGGATGTTGGTAGGATTGTAGAGAGATGCTACATCTGTCAGACTTCCAAAGGGCAATCTCAGAACACTGGGTTATACACTCCCTTACCAGTACCTGAGAACATTTGAGAAGACTTGTCGATGGATTTTGTCTTGGGCTTACCTCGTACCCAGCGAGGTGCTGACTCTGTGTTTGTTGTTGTTGACAGGTTTTCTAAGATGGCTCATTTTATTCCATGTAAAAAAACTGCAGATGCACAATCCATTGCTAGGTTATTTTTCAAGGAAGTGGTGCGTCTACATGGTGTTCCAAGGTCCATTACTTCTGATAGGGATAGCAGGTTTCTTAGTCACTTCTGGAAGACGTTGTGGTTCCTGTTTGATTCTTCATTAAACTTTAGTAGCACAGCTCATCCACAGACTGACGGGCAGACTGAAGTGACCAACAGAACACTGGGAAATTTGATCCGGAGCATCTGTGGTGAGAAGCCAAGACAGTGGGATCAAGCATTGGCCCAAGCTGAATTTGCTTATAATAGTTCTGTTCATAGAACTATTGGGAGATCACCCTTTTCAGTGGTTTACACCAAAACGCCACAACATGCCCTGGATTTGTTGAAGTTACCTAAGGGGGTAGAGGTTAGCATAGAAGCTAAAAACATGGCAGAGCAGTGTCAAACTATCACTGAAGAGGTTAAAAGGAAAATTGAGAGGGCAAATGCGAAATACAAGGCGGCTGCTGATAGACATAGGAAGGAGAAACTGTTTGAGGTTGGTGATCAGGTGATGGTGTACATAAGGAAGGAACGCTTTCCTGTGGGCAAGTATAGCAAATTACAGCCAAAGAAGTATGGTCCTTATGAAGTTGTGCGCAAGATCAACGACAATGCTTATATTGTCGAGCTTCATGATGATATGAACATCTCCAAGACATTCAATGTAGCCGATTTATCTCTTTTCCATCCCAATGATACGCCTTTATATCCTGAAAAGAACTCGGGGTCGAGTTCTTCTCTGGTGGGAGAGAATGATGTGGACCAGATAGCCGAGGAGTATATGGACAAGCGAGTAAAGGATAAGAAGTTGCGAAAGTTTTCAAAGCCGAGTCCAAGCTGAATGACATTTTTCGTAATTTTAATTAAATTTTATAAAATGACATTTTCGTAATTTAGTGTAATTTTATACACTATATATATTTTAGGGTTTCTTAGTGAGAGATAGAACGTATTATACTTTACCCTAATTTGAGAAAACTTTTGTCTGAGGCGATTTGTGCCTTTTGTTCTTTGGAATTCAATCGTTGTTATTGATTTCCTGTTTTTAATTACGCTTTCTCGCTGCGTCAAAAACTTTTACATATTTCCTTTGGTATAGAATGCATGAAACTTGGGAACTCAACATACCTCCATAACAAACGTAATAATAATAATAATAATAATAATAATAATAATAATAATAATAATAATAATAATAATAATATTGTGCAAAGCCTGTTTTTCACGTTAGTTTCAAGTGTTCCACTATCTTACATGAATGTAATAAGCTGGGAAACGTTGAAGGTTCCCTTAAGAAGCAATAAATACTTTATTTTTATTTTCTAATAAAAAAAGGTCGATGATTCTATTGTATTAATAAGAACCCCCAATTAAAAAAGTGTTTCCGAAAACTTAAGGAATGATTCTTATATTTTGAAAATTTTCTTTCAGTTCAACAATGCAATTTTCGCTTTTATTTTCTGCTTTCTTCCTAATTCCGATGCATCTCATATTATTATTATTATTAGGTGAGTAATATTAGAGGTACTAAAAGTGATACTACAATTTTCTTACTATATGATATGACATATTGCAAAATCAAACATATGTCATGTTAAGTAATAAAATTCATATACAATACCAAAGATGATTAGTATAAAATTCTCAGTAAAACTTTTGGTAGCCTTAATGTTACTCTTTCTCGTTGCCTACTACTATTTTTTTTTTTTTTTGCCTCACATTAAAACAGGTACAAGACCTAAAAAGTTCCTTGTTTTTGTACAAACTAGATCTTACTCTGTTCTAATATTCATCACAAAATTCCAAGTCAAATATATTTTATTCTTTATTTTTCATGTAATTTTGTAACAATACTTTTGTTTGTTTTGCAGTTTTTCTTGAAAATTTACTTTTTGTTTCTCTAAAATTTTGGTTACTAATTAATGATGTATTACAATTATATATATATATATATATACTAGAAGTAAAATCTCTTTCTTGTTTTGAATTTATATGTTATAAATGTTAAATTTGATGGGTAGAGACCTTGCTCGTATATACATGAAATTAATAACTAAAAGGTTTATTTATCATTAAGAGGTGCCTCAAGCCCCCCCCCCCCATAAACATGATCGGTGCAAATTATGTCCCAATGAACATCCTTCTCACTCACTTCCTGTTAAACTTTCGTTTTTCTTTTTTTTTTTTTCAAAAAGAAAAATGTATTATGTGGTCATAAGTTTGAACTTTTACCAGATAATTCAATAAAGTTAAATATGTATATAACCTTATATAATATTTTGGAAGTAGCTGGTAATTCTTTCTAATTACCGTAGTGTTTACTCGTTCGTCAAATTATTGTTAGTTCGTTGCGGTAGCGTCATTAACTTGTTCCCAAAAGAAAAACAAAAAAAAAAGTCAGTTTTGTCAACTCTAATAATTTAAAATCAATTATAACACACCCCTAGTTGTATTGGAATCATCATTGCATTATTCCGATAACTGGTTTTATTACCCACATTACATTACGCGCAAATATTTCAGTATACTTTTATTTGGTTACGAAAAGGAAAAAAAATTGAAAGCACACAAAGGAATTCAGTAAGGAATTGGGAAACCCAATTGACAACAAAATAAAAATAAAAATAAAAATAAAAAAAATAATAATAATTTAATGTGGATGAGAAAAAATAGGTGCAACAATGATTGAACCACTCACATTTAGTATATTAGTCGGAGTAATAGTTTTAACAACATTGTTACCACTACTCTTAATCAAATAGTCAACGAACTAATCCGATTAAAATAATTAAAATGTAAAAAGCATAGTTTGAAAAACCGGATCCTATTGGCAGTTGAACCCAAAAAAAAAAAAAAACAATGACTCAACCATACATTCATACTAGTTTGCTTTAAAATATTCAATAAGACTAAAAACAGAAAAAAAAAAATTATTCGATTTTGGTTAACCTGTACAATTTGACTGTTCGATTGAATCGATGAATCAGAAAAGTTTTTGTTAAAAAAAAATATTTCTTGTTTTTTAAAAGAATTGTACATTATTTTATTTGTAATACTTAAATATATAATTAAATTTTATTTTTAATAATATTATATTTATACAATGTAAAAATGCTAATTATGTTTCTTTTTTCTTTGAAAAAAGAATTGATTCACGGGTCCGATGTTTGACTGTCAAGTCAGCGGTCCTGTCTAGTAATTCATCGAACTAGGCTTTTCTCCAAATAAAGGCCTGGTTCAATTTTTAAAATTATGGTAAAAAATACCATTCGTAATACATTTTCAGTGTGTATCACTTTGTGTTTTGAGCATTTTGTTTTTAGGGATTACGTATATGGACTAAAAGTTTTATGGATTTATTTATATAAAATAAGAAAATTTGCTAATATCAGAAAAACAAAAATCAAAATAACATTTGCTAATATTCTAAAAATAAGAAACATCAAATATTGAAAATTTGATTTTATATCAAGGAATACTGTGAAAGACATCAAATATTTGTATAATTCATATACTCATGTTATAACTAAAAATAATAATAAATTATTTTTTATAAATTTCTTATTCTATAGTAAAAAATAAAATTATGATAGTTGAGTTTAGACAGTACTTTCTTTTTATCTATTTGTTATGTTTTACATTAGCCCTTAATTGCTTTCATAAGTGTTTGCTAACTATATTTTCTTTTGTTTTTTTTCTTTCTCTCACTTTTTGAAGGGAAAGCTATATTTTCACATGAAAGTAGTGGAAATATTAATAACTTACTTATTTTTATTGATTAAATTAATTTTCAATTAAATTGATATTTTACTCATGAATTTTGAAGATGACATTTACACAGAAATATAATTGATATCACTTAAATGTCTTGTGTTTGTTGTATTATATATATGAATTTTGAAGTAAAGATCTTACCTCGATGGAAGGAAATTGGATAAAAATTAACAACTGACAGAATTAGGAGAAGCTCGTGAACCATCAACATGCACTTATGAAAATATCATATTATAGGTTAGAAAGTTTAGTCATACAACAAATTTTGTATCTTTGTAGCTATAAACTTATATTCATAATTGTTAATCAACATGACTAGAGGAACATCTTTTAATAAATTCACTTTAGTTTATAAGCAATTATATATATTTTTTAAAATTATTTTCTTACTATTATGGTATTAGATTCTAATCTACAATTATATTAATTACAATTAAAGTATAATTTTGTTGTTATAGTTGGAAGAATTTAACAAACAATTTTCATATATGTGTTAATTATTATGTATACTATTGTGAGCATGTACTTGGTAATTTTTTTTTATGATTGATTGATGAAAAAAAAAAAAAGAAACTGAGTTTCTATATGCTGATATGTTGTTGACAAGGATGTTGATATGGCTAAAGGCTTGCTAACAGCTTTTGAATTATGCTATAAATAAATAAATAAATTAGTTAGTAAATCATGGTAAAGACCTAATTTTTAAGAGTTTGTTATTTCGGTTTTTTTCAGCTAGTTGTAACAAGCTATTATGATATTATCCATTTTATGCTCATTTCAGTTATATTTTTTCTATATAAATTGAAGTTTGTAATTGAATAAAAAGTAGCATTTTACAGATAAAAAAAAAAACTTCAAAAGTTATTTTGCTGTAATTGCACTTCATTTCTATAAAAAATCTCCAACAAATTGGTATTAAAACCTATAAAATCTTGAGAGACCTATGAAATTGAGAGATCTTAATCTGTAAAATGGATTTATAAGCTTTATTCACTTCAATTACACCTCTGATGTTTGATGGAACAAATTATTAAATGTGGGTTATGAGAATGGAAGCCTATCTTGATGGAAATGATTGGTTAGAGGTTGTTAAAGATAAGCATGAAGTTCCTCTCCTTCCAAATAATCCAACAATGGCACAAATCAAGCTTCACAATAAGAGGAAACAAAAGAAATCTAAAGGAAAAGCCAACTTATTTGCAATTGTTTCATCTACAATCTTTACCAGAATCATAATATTGAAGACTAAAAATGAAATCTGGAACTTCCTCAAGAAGGAGTACGAAGGAAATGAAAAAGTCAGGAGTATGCAAGTTTTAAATCTAATCAGAGAATTTGTAATGCAAAAGATGAAGGAATCAGAAACCATCAAAGATTATTCTGACAGACTTCTCAATATAATTAACAAAGTAAGGATTCTCGGTACTAAATTTTCTGATTCAAGAATAGTTCAGAAAATTTTAGTTACAATTCTTAAAAGGTCTAAGGCTATAATTTCATCATTGGAGAATGCAGTTTGAAACAAGCTCAAGCAACAACAACAACAACAACAATAACATCAATCAAACCTATCCACCCTATCCTCACTGTAAAATGACAAATCATTTATAGAAAAGATACTAGTGGAGGCTAGATGCAAGATGTAATAAATATGGATATTTAGGGCATAAGGAGAGGATCTATAAGAATCAACAACAACAACAAGAAGCCAAAACTACTGATGATCAACCACATGAGGAGGAGCTATTTATGGCATCATGCTATTTGTGGCTTTCGAATTAAGTACGCTAATTCAAAGAATTGCTTATAATAAGTAAGAGCAATCCAATTGCATAAGTTTAATGATTATTAAATCTCACATCAATAAAAGCATTAAAGACTCTACTCCTAATAAAGATAAAGACAAGAATTTCATAAAAGTTATTGAAAAAAAATTTATGAAATTAGACAAGACATTAATAAACACCTAACTTTCAAGAAAGAAATTTGACAATTCTAAAGGTGTGTATGTACACATTATGGAAATAAGGGACATTATTGCTCAACTCAAGTCCTTGGAGGTTGACATATTTGAAACCTTTTTAGTACACTTTATCCTTAACTCTTTTCCTCTTGCATATACACCTTTTAAGATATTATAACACATATAAGGAAAATTGGTCAATTAATAAGCTTTTAACCATGTGTGTTCAAGAGAAGGAGAGAATGAATCATGGGAATCTGGAAAGTGCTTATCTTATGACTAAAGTAAAAGCAAAAGGAAAACAGAGTAAAGGAACTCCATACTAAAAGAAAAATACAAGTATGCCAATGAAGAAAACTAACAACCAACGCACATATTTCTTTTACAAAAAGCATGGACACTTGAAAAAGGCTTGCATAAAATATAAGGCATGACTAGCAAAGAAAGTTACTCTCATATCTTTAGTGTGCCATCAATCTCTTTTAATTGATACTCCAAATATTATATGGTATATTGATTATGGTACTATAATTCATGTTACTAATACTATGCAAAGCTTTCTAAAGCTAAGGAAGCTGAAGGAAAATGAGGAAGGCAACTATTCAAGAAATTAGATACATTCTTCTATTGAGGCTATGGGGACTTATTGTTTAGTTTTAAAATTTGGATTTGTTTTAGACTTTCAAAGTACCTTTTATATTCCATCAATTTTTAAGAATTTGGTTTTTGTTTTCAAATTAACTAGTAATGATTATCAATTTATTTTTAAGAACCATAATTTTAGTATTTTGCAAAATGAAACTCTTATTGGTTTTGGATGCATGGTTGATGGTCTGTACAAGTTAGATTTAAACTCTACTGAGGAATGTAATACTACATTGCATGAAAGTATTGATACAAAAAAATGTATTATTAATGACCAATTTCGTCAATTATGATATAAAATGTTAGGCCATATTTCTCTTAAGAGAATAAAGAGACTTGTAAAGGATGAAGTTTTATCAACTCTTGACCTTACATTTTTTGGTACTTGTATAGATTACATAAAGAATAAGCAAACCAATAAGAATTCTAAAAGTGTTAAAAAAGTTGAGAAATTCTTAAGATGATATAGATAGACATTTGTGGACCATTTTTTACTCTTTGTCTTAGTGGTTAGAGATACTTTATCTCATTTATTGATGACTATACAAGGTTTATGTATTTCTACTTATTGTTTGATAAAGTTGAAACACTTAATACTTTTAAAACATATAAGGTTGAAGTAAAGAAACAAAATGATAAAATGATCAAAATTGTAAGATTTGACAAGGGTGGAGAGTATTATGGAAGGTACACAAAGAAAGGACAACAAAAAGGTCCATTTGCTAAGTTCCTTAAAGAAGAGGGTATCATTGCACAATATACCACTATAGGCATACTTAACAAAATTGTGTAGTTGAAAGAAAGAACTACATACTTATCGATATGGTGAAAAGCATTTTCAGTAATTTTAATCTCCCATTAATTTTATAAAATGAAGCCCTAAAGACTGCAATATATAGCTTGAATAAAGTTCCATCAAAAGCTATTTTAAAAACCCCATTTGAATTATAGAATGGTGGAAGCCTAATTTATGACATATGCATGTATAGGGTTGTCTTGTTAAAGTGTCATAGACCTATGCATGTTTGAGCTTAAGTAAATTTCTTGACAATGGTATAGAAAATTTCATAATGTCATAGTCTCATATGACTTTATAAAGAATATTGTGGATTAATATATATACCTTAAAGTTAGTGGGAACAAATATATTATTTTAATCTTATATGTGGATGATATTTTGCTTGCATGTAGTGATTTAGGGTTGCTATATAAGACAAAGGAATTTCTCTCTCCAAACTTTGAAATAAAGAATATAGGTCAAGCTTATTATGTCATTGGCATAGAAATTCACAGAGATAAATCCCAACGGATGTTAGGACTATCCTAAAGGGCCTACATTGAAAAGGTTTTAAAAAGATTTAAAATGGAAAAGTGTTTTTCTACATTTAGCACCTATAGTCAAAGGAGACAAATTCAGTTTTGTACAATGTCCTCAAAATGACTTGGAGTGAAAGGAAATAAAATGCATACCATATATATTGGTGGTTGGTAGCCTCATGTATGCATAAGACTATATCAGACCTAATATTGCATTTGCAGTAGGAATGTTGGGAAGATACTAAAGTAATCTTGGGTAAGAATATTGGAAAGCTATCAAAAAGGTTATGAGGCATCTACAAAGAATTAAGAACCACAAACTCACATACAAATGTACCAACCATTTAGAGGTGATCAAGTATTTAAATGCTAATTTTACTGATTGCGCAAACAGTAGAAAGTCTACTACTGGATACATTTTTATACTTGTTAAAGGTGTTGTATCTTGAAAAAGCATCAAGTAGATTATAATTGCCTCTTCTACTATGGAGGCAAAATTCATTGCATGCCATGAGACTACAACATAGGCTTTATGGTTAAGGAGTTTTATCACATGATTGCAAATTATGAATTTTATGTCTAGACCACTGAAAATATATTGTAATAATTTAGCTACAGTGTCCTTTTCAAAGAATAATAAAAGTATAAGTCAAAACAAGCATATCAATATAAAGTATTTCGTTGTTAGAAATCATGTAAAAAGACAGGCAATTATAATATAACACATCAATATTCAACTTATGATTGTTGATTTTATAACTAAAGGATTACCAGCTAAGTTATATAAGGATTATGTTAAGTATATGAGACTAGTTAGCTTTACTTGAATTTTATTATGGATTATATTTTTTGATATTTTGGCATTTTGGAAATCTTTTGATCATTTGCAAATAACATTTTATTTTATGCACATAAAGATTATTTGTGTAAAGTTTATTTTGGACTTGTATGATTAAGACATAAAGTTTTTCTTTTTAATAAAGTCTTGTTTCAATAAAGTGTATAATTAAAAATTCACTATCATTGTGATATATGTAAGGAAATGTTTCTAAAAGTGGTGCATAACCACTATGATCCATGTATACAAATTTCTAGTTATGCAAAATATATTTTGTACTAGTTGAATTGGATAATTTATGTGATGGTTATTATTAAAAATATCACCACTTTGGAATTATATGGGTTAAGTGGTAGAATGTTGAAATTTTTCTTAAGATATCCTATATAATTGGTAAATATTTATTTTAGTGATAATTAAAAGAATAATTATTCAATTATTGTAATAACTAGTCTGAATTTAAATTAGTTATAACCACTTACCTTGATAGAAGGACATTGGATAAAGATTAACAATTGATAAACTTCTAGTCTAGCTTATAAAAAGAGAAGATTGTGAATTATTAGCATACACTTTTGAAAATATCAGGTTATAAGTTAGAAAGTTTAATCAGTACAACAATTTTGTGTTTTTGTAGCCACAAGCATATATTCATTATTATTAGTCAATATGACTGAAGGTATGTTTTCCATTCAATTTATTTCAATTCATAAATAATTTTTTAAAATTATTTTCTTACACAGTTAAGTAATACAATTTTATTATTTTCACAATTCTTATATTTTTATATATTTTTTCAAAGTTTAATTTATATTTTAATTTGTATTCACCACTTAGTTATTTTATCATTTTCATATATTTAGTCTAATTAAATCAGTTTAGTACTAAGTGGAGTTTAGTACATGGATTTGACTGATTCAATTCAATTTAATTGTATCACATACTAATCAAACCTAGTATGTGTTAAGAAGGTGTGTTTAGAATATAAAATCTTATATTTTTAAAATATAAAGATTTAATAAAACTCATAATATTCCTAAAATTTTAAAGTAAATTTGAGATTTTAATGTGTTATTTATCACGAGGATGTAGAATTTTTTAATTTTAATAAAAGGAAATTGCACACTATTAAATAAGTAAATAATCTAAAATAATTACATAATAATATAATAATTAGAAGAATTATTTAATAATAAAGAGAATTATAGATGTTATTGTAATTTGAGGAAATTATTATAATCACAATAAATATAAATATAAAAAGACATTATAATAATATATTTTAAAATCATAATATCATATCACTATATATATATATATTATTTATTTTTTTATATCTCCCCTCGAATTCAAGTTGATGCTGCAGAAACCAACGTGATTTTGTAAAGAGTGATTTAAGGGTTTGTAACGAGTTTGGATTTAGACTCCTTTCTTTCGCCAATCTCTTAAGCTTCTCTAAGAATTAAAATTCCTTTATTTACCAATCAAAACATCATCTTACTGAAAAATCTCTCCTGAATTCTTCAAAATTCTTTTGTCTGATAATTTTCTGCATCTTGTATTGTTCCTTTAATATGTGTCTCTTTCTATATTAGGTTGTATAAATTTAAAGAAAATTGGGTTACAAGCAAATATTAACTGTTTTTGATATACTTTCTTCTGTTTAATGTATAATATAATAGTTCTGTAGAGAGAAGTGACATTGTTTTGATTTGCAAACAAAATAGACTATGTTTTACGTGTATGCCAAGATTTCAAATTTTCGTGTGCATCTCCCATGTAGAATTGTGTGATATAAACAATCACTACGTGAATGACACCTACTCATCGCTCTTGATAGAATCCTTCCTTTCAAATATTTTCATTCCGTTGTACCTAAACAAATTTTTTTTTTTTTACTTTGTACTGTAGCTTACTGTCTATCACCAATAATTGAATAAGACCATATATGTAAGATAAACAAATTTATGAAGACCAAAGTCCCCAAAATTTCCTGATACATGTACAACTATATTGAATGATTTGGACCAATCTGTCTATACAAATAATATGTTTGTGTGAATGATTTGGTTAGGCTGAGAGCAAATTGTGCGATTTTGATGAACATCCATATATTCCACATAACATACATGACCAGAAACTTCTTAAGTCTCTTCAATCTTAAGATAAAAATGATTAAAATGTAATTTTTAATCCATCGAAATGTTTATTAAGTTTTAGACTAATTAACAGCTAATTGTGATGCTCAATTTCATGTTGAGCACGATTTAAGATGGTAAAATATATTTGGACATGGTAGAATTAGGGCTTCGGCTCAAACCTGCAATAGGATAATGTGGACTTGAGTTTGACTCGCCATGTGTGTGTTCAACATACCCATTTACCTATTTTGTTCCGTTAGTTGAGTTTCTCAAATGAATCCCCATGGACCGATGTCAATTGTTCTTAATATGTATGACATCGCAAAGTAATCATCTACACTTCTGGGATTACAAATAATGGCTTTTCCAGTGTGATTGCTAGAAGGGAAGGAAAATTCAGTGAAGGGGAATTATCTAATCAAACCCATTCATTTCCATTTATTTGGTCCAAAATTTTCGGAGAGAAAAACTTTGACCTTTTATTCTTTTTGGCCCTTTCAAATGTCAAAATTGAATTAATTGAGTCATAATTTTTCTTTTTTTTTTTTTAACTTCTGGTAGGGACGGAATTATGTTTGGTCCAAGGAGGCAATCCGCATAAGTCCCCTCTAGCCTCAATTACATATGCCGATGTAGGTCTAGCTTTTGTGAAATTGTCCCCCTAAATGTTTTGTTACTGTCATTGTCTTTTGAAATTATCTAATTAATTGTGTTTTTTTTTGTTTTTTGGTCACACAACTTCTTGTAAAGTTGTCTTAATAAATTTTTAACTATTCTAAATCACATCAGTTAGTGGTCCCACGGACAACTTTTAGGCCCTGAACAACAAAATTAATCTCAAATAATTTGTGGGTCTATTGCCGTACACCTATATCTTTGATTTTTTTTGTTCATAAATGAAATATAAATAATTAAAAGTTATTATAATAGGAAAGTGACAAAAATACGTGACCTAACGTAAAGCCAAGGGAAATTGCCTCTTGGCAATAACAGGAAATCATGTTAGATAGATTAATGATTTGAACTCAGATTAGATTAATTTCGCCTCATTTAGTCATGTGTCACTTTATTAATCTAACTATTACATGACCTCCCAAGTAAAAAGCTAGCGATGGTAGAAGCAAATTATCATTATTCTGATGTTTTTCGTTCAATCAATTTGTTAATATATATATATATATATATATATATATATATGAGAAGTGAATGAGTAAATGATTTTGTATTTTTGTAATAAAAAATTTTTAATAATGCAAAAATAAAAAGATCATCCAAAAATTGTTGTGAATGAAAATTCGGAAAGAGCAATAGTAAATTCTGTTGTGCAAAATAGCTAATATTATTTCTCTTATTTGTTTTATCCATTTATTCATTGTTATATTCATACATAAATATTAGTCCTCTAAACAAATTTGATGCATAACTTTTTTTTTTATTTGGCCCTTATTTATGAATTTGTTCGGTTCTTAGAAGTAAGAATTTGATATTTGATTATTGAAATTAAAAATTTAAAAGACTTTACTATTAAATTATGTAATTGATAACTTGTAATCGTTTGAAAGCTTATTAATGATTTAAAATGTACATGAACAAGAAAAAGTCAAGTAAAATAAGATGTCTAAGTTAATTATAATTTTATTCAATTTTGGATGCCATTTAATTGAATAGAATAGATTAACAAAACGAGCATGTTTATTATATAGTACGAATGATTATCTTATTTAATTAGATCTTTTACTTTTATATAATAAAGTTTAAGTTTTTCTTTTTTCTTTTTGGTTCTTTGGGAGGGCCTTTGAAGATTGTGGGGTGGGGGGGGAAATAGTGAGGTTAGGGCTTAAACTTCCGCCATCTCTTAAACTAAAAGGTTGATGAATAGTTGCTTTAAGGGAATTGATTTATAATTTAAGTTATATATTAATGACACATGAAATTCCTATTAATAGTATGTGGTCAATTAACTTGACCCAAAATCATACTTGGCCCTTGATGATGATTCGTGGGCCAAAACACAAACTAAAGATAATAAAAAAAAAGAAGGCAATTTGCTTACTAAGATTAAGATTAAATAAGAGGAAGTTTATTAAATAATAGTTTTTTTTATTTATATAAAACATTAAATTAGAATACGAATATATAATTTTTAATTTTAATTTATATATACAATTATTAATGGATTTACACGACATTTTTTTTTCTTGTAATTGTTAAAAAGAAGAAGAAGAAGAAGAAGAAGAAGAAGAAAAAAAAAGGAAAATGGAAGGATGAAAGTGACTTGACCAATATCTTCGTTCAAAAGGTTGAATAATTCACTTGGGGGGGGGGGGCGCGGGGGGAGAGGATGATTAATAAATAAATAGTAACAATTGTGGAGCAGTCCAAAAACAACGATGTCCCACCAAACAGGGGAGTCCCCATTAAAATTTTCGCTCCAAGTTTCTGGATCGAGGCGGACGTGGCCAGACATGAATGGATAATGCACACCATGCAAGCTGGAAGGAAGAACAACCGAACCTTCAATTATAATCCCTTTTCCAACCAAAATAAATAAATAAATAATAATAATAATAATAATTATTATTATTATTTATAGTACGACGAAAATATGAACGGGCTCCGTGACTGACTCCGTGGTAAGTATCGGGATGCTAGCGCGTGAGAAAGAGGCGCAGATGTGAGAAAAAGAAGAAGAGGAGGCAGGGAGGGAGGAGTGAGAGTGAGAGTGAGAGTGAGCTGTGCGTGTACGTACGTACGTGTGTGTGTGTGTGACAGAGAGAGAGAGAGAGAGGTGGTGGGGCCCACAACCCATGTGCCCTCCTCCTCGGTCTCCACCAGCTCCTGCCGCTCAATGATTAGCTCTTTGTTCTCTCCCTCCCTCTTCTTTCCCTAAACCCAAACCAAAAATCTCTCACTTCTCCCCCGAATTCTTACAACCAAATAAAAAAAAAAACACAAACACAGCGACAAGCACAGCAACATTTACGCAATTCCTGCTCTAGTTCTCTCGTCGAGTGATTGAGTAAATCTTTTTTTTTTTTTTTAATTAAAAAACAGTATGTTTGTTTTCTCTTTCTTTTATTGATTTAATTGTTAATATACTTCTACTTCTATACATAGAGAGAGGGAGAGAGAGAGAGAGAGAGAGGGAGGGAGGGAAAAGAAAGTAGAAAGACAGAGCACACAACATGTCAAATTCAGATGGCGGAGGCAGTAACGGCGCCATAATCAACCCCCAGAGACAGCATACGCCCGGAGCTAACGGAGCGCTTGCGGCCAAGAAGCCCCCGTCGAAAGACCGTCACAGCAAGGTCGACGGCCGGGGACGGAGAATCCGCATGCCCATCATATGCGCCGCACGGGTCTTCCAGTTGACCCGGGAGCTCGGCCACAAGTCCGACGGTCAGACCATCGAGTGGCTCCTCCGTCAGGCCGAGCCTTCCATTATCGCTGCCACCGGCTCCGGGACCACGCCCGCCAGCTTCTCTAATGTCTCCATGTCTGTGCGGGGCAATTCCAACTCCATTTCTTCTGCGCTTTCCACTTCCGGTAATTCCTCCGCCCTGGAGCGCAAGCCTTTGTTGGGACCAACGCCCTTTTTTCTCGGGAAGCGGGTGAGGATGGAGGATGACGCTGCGGAAGGGGATGGAAGTAAGGATGACGGTGGGGCTGTGGTGGGGCCCACCGTGGGTTCGTTGGTTGCTCCCACGGTAGGGCCTGCGGCCGCTGGTGGATTCTGGGCTGTGCCGGCTAGGCCCGATTTATGGGGTTTTGCTGCGGCTCCGCCGGAGATGGTTATGCAGCCTGCTTCTCAGCAGTCCTCGCTTTTCGTTCAGCAGCAGCAGCATCAAGCCGCTGCGGCGGCCGCCGCCGCTGCTGCTGCTGCTGCTGCCGCTGCCATGGGGGAGGCGTCGGCAGCTAGGGTGGGAAATTACCTTCCGGGACATTTGAACTTGTTGACTTCTTTTTCCGGTGGGCCGGGCAGTTCGGGTCGGAGAGACGAGGATCCGCGTTGAATTTGGGGAATATAAGTGAAATGATGGCTGCGGAGTTGCCATATGGTATATATATCATATAATTTATGTGAATGTGCTATGTCAAAATGGTTGCTTTTCTCATTTGTGTGTGAGGATGGATGCGAAGAATTCTAGTCCCCCTTTAGCGTTAGGGTTAATTAGTGTTTGTGGAAATTTGGGAATTCAAGCGATGGAATGAATGAATTCAAATTAGGAGTTCTTTTCTGCTATCTTGTTTGAAAGTAGTTGAATGTTTTACTAGGGTTTCTGATTTCTTAGATTGTTGGGAGGCTTTTGCTTGAGGAGAGGAGGGGTGAAGAACTATGTTTCTTTGATTCAGGATTCTTGGCGGAAATTGCAATGCTTTAAGAAAATCTGGAAAGCTTTTGCCTCACTGTGTCATCCCATTGTGGTTGTTCTTGCGAAGAATCTATCAAGTAGTCTGATTTGGGAAGGTTTTTGTTCGAAACAAAAATCTGGCAAGTTCGAACCTTGGGCTTTACAAAAATTTGGTTTCTTCTGCATAGTGCTGCAAAATGCATGCCAATTAGGCTTTGAAGCATTGGCTTGTCTCATGCAATTTGGTACTTAAGTTTGCAGTTATCAATCCTCTGTAAAGTGGAGTTTTCCCTGTGCAATTCCACTTGGTCTAATGCCTAATCGGTTGATGCAGTGTAAAATTTGGGACTCTGGTTCTCCACAACTTTGTTGGATCTTTCTTTGCCACTATGATGCTTGAGAAACTTAGTTCATTAACTGCAACTTGAGTTATTGCAAGCTGGCTATTTTGAGGGTTCTTTGATGCCTGTGGTTGGCCAAGGTTGCAGATTGTTTCTTGCTCTCATCTGCTTTCAGGGTCTTTGTTGGTTTAACAGTCTCATGGGCAACGATCTGCAAGAAAAGCTCTGGCACCTCTCGATATGACCTCTGTTTTGAAACTTCTGTCAGTATAGTCGGTCATTTCATGCTTTAATAATGCTTGTGCTGTGCATGTAAGTTGAAATATCTTTTTTTTTTCTGGGTGCCTGTTGTGTGAATAAGAGACCCATTAGTTTTCTGAATTCAATTCATTGCTGACTTTGCTTAATTTTGATATGAAGACTACCTGCTATTAATAATCTCATTTGTAATAAATAACTTGGTTTTGTGGTTCAGTAGCCTGATGGATGCTCGGTGCCCATGGATTACACGTGCTGTAATTCATGGGATTCTTTGAACCTTTGCCAGCGCCTTATGTAATCTACTGTTTGCTTGGTTAAATTGCCCTTCCTCTTTTTTGGGAGATACATTTCTGGAAAATGGAGGTTCTGTAAAGATCTCCTGTTAGGAGCCTTGTAACTGCAAGGGCCTAAACATCTACTACCCACGTTAGAATAGCAGAAAATAGCCGAATTAGACTCTCTGGAAAAATGAATTCAATTTATTGTCCTTTATTGTATGATGCAGGCAAAATGTTGTAAGAAGGAAATATTCTCTTCTTAAGCTTCCGGGTTAAGATGTTAATTCCCATCGTACCCGATTTTACAGGTGATCTGCATAGCATTATGAGGTCTTGTTTGTGCATTGTGCATCTTCTATTTATGTATGTCTATGTAAACCTTGAAGTCCTTTGACAGTCATTCAGCGGGGGAGTGTCTCTATCAGTGTCGCAACTCCCAGATATCTTTCTCACGTTCCCCCTAAAGCTTTCTCTTAGGAAAAAAGGAAGAAAACTTCCTGCAAGAGAAGTGGGGTATCCCCCGCTTCTTCGTGTCATATACAATGCAGCAACTGAGTTTTGCAGAAAGTTCTGATGTCTTCAAGTTAACAAGAGAATTTCCAGCAGCATTTTATGTGGAAGGCAATAATATTACTTGGTTTAAATTAAAGGGCGAGATAACGTGGGTTCGGGAAAGCTTGAACCAGTGAACGTGATCATGTCGGGTCTTTTGGTTCCTTTCGATTATGGAAAGTCTCCTGGTTCATGATCCAATAAATGACAGGGCCTTGATTTGGAAGGGCTTGCAGAAACGAAAAGTGCATGGATAATTGAAGAAGATTTGAAAGGTTATAATAAAATTCTCTTGGATGCTTGACGGCTTTTTTGATAGGAGAAATCAAAAGCCTTCGCGTTGTGAATATGACTTAATTGTGAATTGCAGTCCGATCCGACCACTCCTTCCCCACCACCCTCCCCACCCCCCCCCCCCAAACCACACCAAAAAAGGAAAAGGAAAAGATAGAAAATTCAGGAAAAGCATAAGCTACAGGTTTTAGCCCTGCTCTATTGTGGGCTGACTGGCCTCGGCGTGGCCCAGGTCCTACGGCTTGGGGCAGTGGTCCACACTTAACCGTCGAACAAATTTAATTGAAATCGATTAACATAATATCTTTCTTTTCATTATAAATTATTATGCACTGAAACCTAAAATAATTTGTTCGGTAAAATCTTAAATATGTCCTCTTTTATTTGAAAAATAAATAGATATAAATGGACATAAATTCATATTATTTTACTAATTATTATATGTAAAAAAACATATTAATTATAATTCCATATTTATAAGTTGGTTATGTCACTCTTATCTTCTTCTTCTTCTTTTTTTTTAAATCCATCTCCTTAATTTTTTTGAAACGAAAAATAAAACATAAAAAAATTAAATTTACGTATTAGATAGACATTCATATATTAAAATTAAAATTAAATTAAATTATTAGTGGTATTTTTTTAAATTCCTGAGTACTTGTACAAAACAAAAACTGAAAGGGAAAAAGAAAAGAAAAAGAAAAAGAAAAAGAAAAGAAGAAGGATGGCTTCGTCGAAAGGAGCGGGGGCGGGGAAGCCGGCGGGTAGCATAGCGGCGGAGATGGAGAAGATGGGCGTAGAGCAACTGAAAGCCCTAAAAGAGCAGGTGGATCTCGAAGTCAATCTGTTGCAAGATAGTCTCAACAACATTCGCACTGCCACCGGCCGCCTCGAGATTGCCTCCACCGCCCTCCACGATCTCTCTCTTCGCTCCCAGGGTCTTTCTCTCTCTCACACAGACATTTCGATTCTTATATTTTTGTGTAAATATAACTATAAATCTGAGTCTTTTAGATTTTGATGTGATGAATGATCCTTTTCTTTTTCTTTTTCTCTCTCTCTCTCTCTCTCTTTTTTTTTAATTTTTAGGTCAGAAAATGCTGGTGCCGCTTACGGCGTCGCTTTATGTGCCCGGAACGCTCGACGATGCTGACAAAGTTCTTGTCGACATCGGCACTGGCTACTTCGTTGAGGTATCAGTCTCTGTCATAGCTCTGTTTTCAACTTCCAACTTTCAACTTCGTTTTGTGTGTTTGTGTGTCTATCTATATATATACATGTAGATGCAAAGCATAGCATCTAAACTTGTAGTGGAACTTTGAGAGTGATGTGTGAACCTTGGAACAAGCGTTCTCCTCTTGGATTCTTGGAGGAGGAGGAGGAGGAGGAGGATCATGTCATTCACAAGTAATGTACCAGTCCAGAGGAGACAAGTAGAGAGGGACTGAGAGGAGTGGGCGGTCTTAAGGGACTCAAGCATGGTGGCAGGTGAGAAATGATGTCATACCATTTAATTGTGGTGGGAATGCAAGAAAAAAATTTTTTGGGGGGGGGGGGGATGATGAGGAGAGTTTGATGTAAGTAGGGCAATTTTGGTTGTCATTTCAAGAGAGAAACTCTAGTGAGAGAAGCTATCAAGCCAAAAGAGATGCATTGGTAGGTGGAAATGTGGAGAAAAGAGCCAAGAGAATAATATGCAATGAGATGCAGCGCTTGTAATGTGTTATGTGTTTTGCTCCTTTTTGGTGTCTTGACTATAATTTTTGTTGGTTTTGGGTTGATGCCAGAAAACAATGGTTGAAGGAAAAGATTATTGTGAGCGCAAGATCAATTTGCTTAAATCGAATTTTGACCAACTGATCGAGGTATTTTCCATAAAATCTCCCGTATGTTTTTTGATGTATTACTGCTGCTTTTTGATTTATGTGCTGTAGAAAATGAAAGCTGTAGATCTTCAGAATAACTGAGATCAAAATTTTGATAACACTTAAATTTTCAATGTTCTCCAGCTGTATAAAAGTGAGGTAAAGATTTTCATCTCCTTTAATTCTCTGTTTAGATCTAACAAATGATCAATATCAACTTTTTGTATGGGCATGACAGCAGGAAAATCTAGACTTAATTCTCCGTAGGCTTTTGATTGGCTGGAAAATCTTGGGCATTTGTCTCAGTAGTTGATCTGATTGGCTGGAAAAGTCTGTTAATTTGGCTCAGTAGTTGGTCTAATTCAGCGTATCTTGTTCCATTTGTTTCATTATGTGCTCTTCTATTTCATTGCTAGTGATATGTAATCTGAAGATTTGATCCCAATGAACAAAACTAATCATAAAAAGCATTTCGTGGTCATGTTTGGTAAAAACTCTTACTCTGACTTATTGCCTTGAATTGCCTTATAATATTTGCTTCAAGGCTCTCCAATTTTGCATCACATATGTCTGTGCTTGCATATTAAGTCACTTATTAGCTTTTTTATGGAATAAATAGTATCATTTATTTGGATTTTAGATGGACTATGATCCATTTTCCCTCACATTCTTTAGATTTCTTCCTTGAAATAGGGTACTGTAAATTTCGGTCAATGAGTTTAGTGAGCTACATCATGTCTCTACTCTCTTTTAGTAACACCACTGCAAAACTTTAATTGCAGCTTGCATCTAAAAAGAAAACTGTAGCCGATGAAGCTGGAGTGGTACTACAGGCAAAATTGAAGCAGTTGTCACCCATGACTTGAGGCTTGCTCATCTTTCTAGACTGTAATGTCTACCTCATTAGACTCTTGATTTTCTAGTTTGGGCTTTGTTATTCTAATTTTATGTTGCGTTTTCATACTGAATTCTAAGTTTTTTTTTTTATATATCAAAAACGGAGAAGAAAAGATATAACATTATGTTTTTAGCAACTGCTTCTGAGTGTATGCCATTAAAAATTAGATTTTGTTCTCACCATAGCGTAGCCAAATATGCATGCATCCGAAACCTCCTTGTTTTGGCCCTATGATATATATTAATTTTGGTAATCTGGCGACTTGCTGGCGAAAAATTTCCACGAGAGATGTGTAGTAGTTTCTAGAATGTTGATTTTACCCTACGTTCTTAAGCATTCAATCTTTGCTTAAAAGATTCTTTACATGATAGGGACAGTAGCCGATCCAGATTTTTATAATAACCACCTTGAAATTTAAGGAGAAGGGTACCTGGAGACAAAAAAGTAAGCTACTAATTGTTGACAATGCATATCATATTGGGTACAAATCAAACATAATAATAATAATAATAATAATAATAATAACAAAAAAGAAAAACAGAGAGAGAGAGAGAGAGAGAGAGAGAGAGAAAGAGAGAGATTGGTGGTGAGTTTCGATTTTGGAGTGAAACACATTTTGCTTTAGGTTTTTGGTCTCCTAATTTTTAACGATTATTTCCTTAACCCTATTAAAGAAATATCTTAAATTCTCTATAAAGATTATCAGTAATTATTAGATATACCACAAAAAGCAACTTAGACTTTAATATGGTATAATTAAAATGAAATATCATGAGATCAGAAGAGATATATTTCCCTAATACAATTGAAATTTTAAAATTACATGTAAGTAGATACAAATTACAAATCTATATTTATATATATTTATATGTATATTAATATTATTGAAATTGAGAAAAAATTGATTATTTTATCAAGCCTTTAAGTCAAAATTATTTATATAATGGATATTTAATTTTAATTTTAATTTTTTTAGTAGAGTTAAAAAAAAAACTTTTGTTGAGTTGAATTTTATCTTGCTTATTAATTTCTATTTTAATAGAATTTGAATTTTAATGTGTAAGTCATCTTTTTTATATTATAAAATTAAGTATTGTTAGGTTATAACATTATTTTCTCTCTAATCTAAATTTTTCAATCTTAAAGATTAATTATCTAATCCAAAAAATTTTCCTTTAAGGTCAATATAAAATACATGGTGAATTATATATGTATTTAGTTATTTACTTATTTATTCATAATAATTTTGTTTTAGCATTTAGTATTTATTTTGTTTTGTTTTATTTTATGTATTTTTTATTTTTAATAACAATTAGATTTTTCAAATATTTTGACTTTGATTATGTTTTTAATTTCATAAACTTTTGTCAAATTCACAACTTAAATACTTATTGATAGTTCAATTTATTAGTTCAAAATTTTAACAATAAAAGTTAAAAGGGTACACAATACTATTTAACTATTCATGAAATTCAAATGCTGTAGTAATACTAATGTTTCTATGCTATAATTGGACCCTTTAGTTTTGTAAACTTTTTAGAATATATATATATATATATATATATATATATATATATATATATATACATGTATATATATCAAAGCACATCTCTATCTTTGCCAAAAGTTTTTCCACTTTCTATTAGAATTTTTTAATTAATTATATTATAATATTTTTATTAAAAATTTAATTATAATATGATCCAATTAATTAAAAATTATAATTTTAAATTTGATTTAAGTATTAATAGATTTAAACTACATAATTATTTATATTTATACATATGACTTATCTTTCTTTTTTTCTAACACATAAAGATTCCATTTAAATATGTGTGATTATAATAAAGATTAGAAGGGAAAATTTGATTATTAAGCTTATTAAGTTAAGGTAAAGGCTTGAGATATATTAATAGTTTTAGCTTTCACTAATTTAATTATATTATTTATAGTAATACTTATATGAATATAATCAATATTAAGATTTAAAAAATTATGATGATATATTTATTAAAAAATCTAAAAAGTGATATAAGAGCTTGTCATTTTAAAACATAAATTTTTTTTATATATGATAAATAATAGATACTTGATTATTGTTTGTTTAATAACTAAAAGTAAGACTTTATATAGTTATATGATTTTAAGAAATTATGAATTCTTTGTTCAACTTTGTGGATATAGAAATTGGGAATTATTGATTTCTTATTTATGATTTTTTGGTTTTATAATTTTTATATAAAAATATGTTTAGCCCCCAAATAATATAGTTTTATGGTTAAATAAATGGATTAAACGAATTATTAATTCCATTAATGTGAGGTTTAATATTTGGTCTTTGATTATTAGTAAGTATAAGACAATCACTATGTCAATTATTGAATAAAAACAATTGTAGTATTTTTATGTGTCTTATGTTATAAAATTATAATTTCAATTCAAATGAATATAAATTGGATATATTAATGACAAATTTATGAACCTAGATGTTATGCTATTTGTTATTAATGATCAAATTACTATATTTATTGTTATGTATATTTTATGATTATAGTTTGATTGTCACTAAAATGACTAAAGTAGAATGTTTGAATTAACATATTATTGTTATGATTTATTAGTCATTAAAGTGACCAACTAGTATATTTAATAACATATAAATAAGTTATTTATCCATAATTTTAATAAAAATTAATGAAAAATAATTAGATAAATTAACATTATTAATAATTAAAACATTAGGATTTATCTTAAGGTAAATTATTATTCAATGATAAGTAACATAATTGAGATAAATTAATATTTTGGTTAAATATATTTGCTTATTCAAAGATATTAAATATATTTAATTAAAAAAATATTTATTTCTTATTAACTTTAATGGTATTACTTATGATAATATATTGTAAGATTTTTCAAAGTAAAACTATAATATACTTTGATTGTTTCATCCAACTTATGATTAATTATGAGTATTTACAGTTATACAACTATTGTAATTCATTTACATGTTTTAATTGTTATTTTATTCTAGGATTGAAATTTTCAAAATAATATGAACAAGTTAATATTTACTTATGTATTATAAATTTTGACTTGTATTATTAGTAAGTAAGTTTGTTATTATTATATACTTAAGTAGTAAGCAATAAAAGTTACATTATAAATATAAAAAAAAAAGCAATATATTGAGTCATATGTTTATAAAAGTGATTATTAACAATAATATTAAAAAAATTATTTTACAAACAAAAAGTATATATATTGCAATTTATGAATGAATGGTTCCATTTGATAGGTAAGTCATTTGTTGATTCTTTTATGAGAAAACTTATGATTGGGTTACAAATTATACAAGAGTACATTATTAAAATGACTAGTTTTACAATAAGAGTTCAGACCTCAGAATTAATTATAAATGACCTTTTTTAGGTATAGTTTATTTTGAACTCATTATTTTTTTAGTATGAGTTATTTCAAATTCATTATAACACTATAAAAGGAAAAGTAAAATATTAATGAACTAACCAATATACTCATTCAAGAAGGAATGAGAAAGAAAAATTAGGTAACTCACTTCATTAATCATATAAGTAAGAAAGTTAGAAAAAGAATAAAAGTAAAAGTTAGAAAAGGAATAAAATTGAAAGTTAATCAATTTAAGAAAGGAAAAAGTCTATTTATGTTATTTGGATTGAAAAAAAGCAACAGAAAAAAAAAATGATAAGTGTTACTTCTATAAAGAAGGTTAACACTATAAAAAAGATTACTTGGTGGCTTTCTTCCAATGTTATTATTCATGCATTTATAATAATATAAGAATTTATTATGATTTGATTATTTGAGTTGATATAAGAATAAAAATATTGTGCTTAACATACTTTTATTAATGTTTTATGCCAATTAAAATATGATAAAATTAAAGAGAATCCTTACTTACCATATATCATAATATTGAAATTAAGTACAACATGATAAATAAAAATTTTGCTTATTTATGACATAAATATTTGAATTATATATATATAAAAATTAATGAGATTTGTCAATACTAAGATTCTTTTAAATTTAGATTTTATTGATCTTAGAATATGTTTGAATTGAATTAAATGTAAGTGAACATAGCATGAAAAAAAAAGTCATAAGAAGCACCAAGGTTTTTTTAAAATTATACATATTAATTTATGCAAAAATTTTGACACTTTACCCTTTAATGAAAAATTGTATTTCATTACCTTTCCATATGTTTTTTTATGCTGTTGTTACATCTATTTACTTTATGAAAATCTTAATTATTGGATACCTTAGAGGAATATATAAATGAAGTGTTAGATAAATTGTGAAAATTGTAAGATCTAATAGAGATAGTAAATATTATAGAAAATATAAGTATTTTGGGTGATGTTTAAATCCACTTGTAAAATTTTTTGAAAGTTATAACATATGTGTATGGTAAAATTATGTTAGACACACTTTAGTAAAAAGTATGATGGAAATGTGTAATCAAATATTAACAAATATGGTTAAGAGCATAATGAGTAACTCTTATTTATTCAAATTTTTGTGGATATATGAACTCAAAATCACAAATTATTTGTTAAATAGGATTTTTAGTGAAATAATTCAAATTACTTTTATTAAATTGTGGATAAGAAGCAAATCTAATTTAATTTGCCTAAATGTTTATGCTTGTTTAATGAAAGCAAGGATTCATATAAAATGAAATTAGATTTTTGAATGATCAATAGCATTAATAATGTAAGATTTATTAAAAATTGTAAAGTTAGTAGAAGTAATAAATGTCAAAATGTGAATATAAAGAAATTAGGTAAATATTTTGTTGTTCCCACAGTCTTGTATGGGTTGTAATTGTTGTCAACTAGATTTAAGTGTGCAAGTAATTTGAAACTATATGGAGGGGCAAGAAAGTAAAGCCACATGGAGGGATAAGAAAGTAAATCATAATATAGTAAGCCCTACTAGGGTTTTCATGGAAGAGAATATATAAACAAAGACCTTGGAAGATATAAGTGTGGGTGGACAGCAAAACAAGGGTACATGACCAAAGCACACCAAAGGCAAGAGAGACCTTGGTGAGACAAAACCTCTACAATAAGAGAGAAACCACCGACTGGACAGCAAGGAGACAACACGGGCAAAGAGCCAAATGCACAAACCAGAAAAAAACGTGAGAAAGCAGTCACCGGGAGAGCTAAACGGATACAAACCAGAAAAGGAGGCACCCACCATTGTAAGAGAGAGAAACCCACCACCGGAAGAGCAGACCAGACAAGACATACACCATAGAGAGAGAGAGAGACTCCATCAGAAGAGCAGAAACATACACACACACCAGAAAAGAGGACACAGATACAGACCAGAAAAGGGAGACAACGCAAAAACCAGAACCGGGAAAGCCAACGTTGAAGAGAAACGAGAGAGCAAAAGAAAAGAGACCCGGCTTGATAGTGAGAGAGAAACGGACGACACGGCAAGGAGAAAACCGTGTGACGGCAAGAGAGAGAAACTCATGAGAGAAGAAACCAGAAGTGGATGAGTGTGTGAAACATGAAACTAGCAAAGCGGGAAAATAAAAAACGTGAGGTGAGGGCAAAACTAGAAATGCACCACCCCTGGAAGAGAAGAAAACTAGAAACGTGAGGTGATGGCAAAAACCAGAAACGGGAGACCAATGGAACCGTGACGGAGGAGTACAGCAAAATTGTGAAACAAACAGAAGTGCAGCGGAACAGATGCAAAACAAAATGTGCGTCGGCTTGAGACCAGAACGTGCAACGACGTGACTGATCAGAAGCATGGGGTAGGCCGTGAGACGTGAAACGGCAGATCAGAAACGTGAGTACAAGCCGTGAAGACGTGAGATGGTGAAAGTAGGAGTTGTGTGAAACAACCTAGAGAAGGAATTCAGTGAAGCATTGGAAAGAACTCAACGTATTTACAGATTTCTTTGAGAGAGGTTAGAAAGTGTTGTGGTGGACTTCTAAGCGGTAGTGAAGCAGCCTGTTCAATTCAACAGAGGTAAGACAAGTTAGAAAAAGGGTAGACACAATAAGTGACACTTTTTGTATTGTACTTGCTTTGTATTTGCAATAGTGAAAGGAACAGAGGATTAAGACATCCATTATAACTACATTGTGAACATCGGGAATACCGTATTGGTATTCTCAAGTATAGTGGATTGTCTCGGTAGAGGGAGAGTCCTAACCACTGTGGATGTATGTTACGTTGACGAAACCATGTAAATCTCGTGTGTCCTTACTTTATTTTACGTTCTGTGTTTTGAATTGAATTGTGTGAACACAACAAAAGTATCAGGCAACCCATAACCTAACGAAGACCTAACAGGTAAGGTGTCTAAAAGGTGACTTTAGGGACTATTGTGATTAGTAGGTAGTAATAGATCTACCTTAGTCGAATATAAGAAAGAGTTCGCTTTTAAGAAGAGGTTGAAGTTGTTCACATATCTACGAATTGTGGTGATACTGATTCACCCCCGCTCTCAGTATTACAAACTAGTAGATCCTAGGGTGAAGTTGGGAACTTTAATTGGTATCAGAGCATAGGTTCACTAGGATAAAGCTTAACAGCTTGGTGTACTAGTTTAAAGAGCTCTAAAAGTTTTAACTTGTTCAGCATACTGAGAAATAGACGCTGGTACCCGCACTAGCACTACTTACAGCAAAAAGGTTCCAATCTTCAATGGAACTAACTACCATATGTGGAGAGCAAGAATGCATATGGTATTTGCAACC
Source organism: Ceriops tagal (assembly GCA_021533255.1). Taxonomy (NCBI): domain Eukaryota; kingdom Viridiplantae; phylum Streptophyta; class Magnoliopsida; order Malpighiales; family Rhizophoraceae; genus Ceriops; species Ceriops tagal. The sequence goes on along the minus strand of CM038610.1, from coordinate 5,156,429 downwards.
ATGGGTATGAACGTGGTGAAATCCGTACATGAGGGTTTTGTGGCTCCAGAAGAAGGTAAAGACCCAACCCCAGAGGAATTAAGGCAGTTTGAGATAAATGGGAAGGCCTCAAACGTCATCATTTCAGCATTGACAGATGTTGAGTATGCTAAAGTTATGGACTGCAAATCTGCTAAGGAGATATGGGATAGATTGCAAAAGGTCTATGAAGGTGATGACAGAATGAACGAGGCCAAGCTTCAAGTTTTCAAAGGGAGATATGAATCTCTCAAAATGCAGAAAAATGAGACAGTCCAAGAGTACTTCACCAGGGTTATTGATGCTATAAACGACCTTAGAAGTCATGGGAAGAACAAGAAGGACTCATCTATTGTGAAGAAAATTCTAAGAATTCTGCCTGAAAGGTTTGCCTCAAAGGTGGCAGTTATAGAGGAAAGTAGAGATCTCAATTCTATGTCTCTGCATGATCTTCAGTGCAATCTTATTGCATATAAGATGAGAATAAAGTCAACTGAGAGCTCCTCAACGTCAAAGGTATCAAAGGAGGCAGCTTTCAAAGCTATGAAACACTTGAAGATATGAGAAGAGGAAGAATCATCTAGTGAGGATGATGATGATGATGAGGAAGAAAGTGAAGGTGAAGTGTTGGCTTACTTCACAAGGAAATTCAAAAAGGGGTTTAAGAAAGGAAAAGGACAGTTGTCTTTAAGATGTTATCGTTGTGGGCAAACTGGACACTTTGCTTCTCAGTGCAAAGTGAAACTTGATGATGAAGATAAGGATGGTGATGATGAGTCGAATTCAAAATGGAGAAGTCTATCATTCAAATCAAAGAAGTTCAGTAAGAAGACTGCCAACCCACAGAAGAAGAAAAAGACTCATTTAAGAGTTATGTGAGTCAGATAAAAGAAGCTAATAAGGAGGAAGATGAAGAATCATCAAATGAGCAAGCTTTTATGACATCAATTCAAAGTGGTAGTTCAACCTCTGAAGAGGAAGAGGAGGTTGATGAAGAAGAACCAGATCTTGAATCTGAGTTGGAAGCAGCTTCAAAAGAGATAATCAGAAGGGGCAGAACCATAAAAAGGCTGGAGGCTCACATAAGACAAGTTAAAGCAAAGTCTAAGGAAGCTGAAAGTCAAAAGGATGAAATAAGGGCTGAACATATTGACTTGAAGAGAAGATTTGCAGAACAGATCAAAATATGTGAAGACCTTACAATAGAGCTTGACTCAAGGACTTCAAAAATTGAAAGAATGGAGAAAGAGTTGTTGAGACTTCAGCAACAACTCAAAAGGAGTGAAGAGAATGTGCAGAAGCTTGAAATGATAGGAGAAACAAGTTTTGCAAGAGAAAAGAAGAATGAAGAGAAAGTGCAGCAATTTGAGGCTGCATTGCCTAAAGATAATTAGAATGTGCCACAGAAGTTGAAAGAGAAGGTTGTGACTCAGGAGAAGATAGCTGAGAATAAAATGGATTTGAAGAAGCAACCTAAGGTGGCAAACAAAAATGAAGAAAAGAAAGTCAACCAGCAAAGGGCTACGACTAAACAGAAGAAAAAGAAGAAGGTGACTGAAATGAAAGTTACACAAGCAAAGAAGCCAGCTAAGTTGCCTACACAACAAGTAATGAACAAAAGAAAACAAGCTGTGATTAGACCCAAGAAGAGACAGTTTTAAGGTCACTGTCTTTATTGTGGAATTTGGGGTTATAAGGCGAGTAACTGCTGGTAGAGAAGGCCAGTATATGTCTCTAACTTGAGAAGATACGATGTTGCATACAGGGGGAGACAATACAAAATTCAGAGGAGAACACTTGTCGTGAGTTTTTGCATATACTATAAAAAGCAAGGACATACTGACAAAGAGTGTTGGTGGAAGCCCAAACTAGTGGTTTCAAAGAACAAGTTTGTTGTATTGGTAGACTTGGAGCAATGTGAAAGGTGCGAACAGAATGACCATAATGCCAAGAGATGCATGACACTTCTCCCTGAGCAAGAGAAGACACTCAATGGCACAGTAAAACTAACTGGTACAATCAAAGATGAGAAAAAGGTGAAAACTATCTTCAAACCAGTTCAAAAGAAGGAATATAAAGTTAAAAATGAGGTGGCTAATATAGCTGAAATTGCACTAAAGGCTGACTACAAGGATAAGCAGTAGATCCTTGATAGTGGATGCACTTCACACATGACAGGAGATAAGAGTAAATTATCAAAGCTAAACAAGTCAAGAAAAGGCAGAGTCAAGTTTGACAATGATAATTTACTCAACATCAGTGGTCAGGGGTCAGTAAATATTGGAAAAGGAAAGCTGAAAGATGTTCTGCATGTTGAAGGACTCAGATATAATCTAATATATGTTAACCAACTATGCAATGAAGATCACAAAGTGATATTCATAAAAACAAGTTGCCAAGTAAAGAGTAAAGAAGGCAATATTATTGCAGCCGGGAAGAGAACAGCTGGAGATTTATATGTGATTGATGAGGATAAGACAAACAGTTGTTTACTTACAAAAGAAGAAGAAAATCAAATTTGGCATAGGAGGCTGGGACACTTAACACAGAACAACATGAGGAAACTGAGCACTACTCATGCAATCAGAGACATTCCCGACCTTAGGAGAGAGAGGGAGTATGTCTGCTCAGCATGCTCTAAAGGAAAACAAGTCAGAAAGCAGTATAAGACCAAAGAGTTCAGTTCTGAAGCAATACTTGACATTGTACACACTGATTTATATGGATCGATGAGGACAAAATGGTTGAATGGTGAGAGGTACTTCATCTTGTTTGTTGATGATTATTTTAGAAAGACCTACATCATGCATTTCAAACACAAGTCAGAAGTTCTCAATTGCTTCAAGAGATATAGAAGATTGGTTGAAAATGAGAGTGGAAGGAAGATCAAAGTATTGAGGTCAGATCAAGGCACTGAATTTACAAATGAAACTTTTGAAGATTACCTTGAAAAGCATAGTATTCACCATTAAATGGCAGCAGTAAGAACACCTCAACAGAACGGGGTGGTAGAGAGGAAAAATAGAGCCGTGGTTGAAATGACAAGAACTCTACTACTGGAATCCAAGCTTCACACAAGATTTTGGACAGAAGCAACATTTACAGCCGTGCACCTACTGAACAGAGTTTTACTAAGGCCCAATACTGATAAGACTTCATATAAGCTATGAAGTGGGAAGAAGACAACAGCCAAGTATCTCAGAATCTTTGGCAGCCTATGTTTTGTGAAGAATAATGAGCAAAACTTGGGAAAATTCAATGCTAGGTCTGATGAAGGCATCTTTGTGGGATACTCAACAAAGACAAAAGGTTATAGAGTTTTCCTGCATAAGCTGGGAAAAGTGATCACGTCCAGTGATGTGAGACTAGATGAGAACTGGAAAACAATACAGAATGGAGAAGCTGAGGACAATGAAGAAGATGACTTTAATGTAGATGAAGAATCATACCAACTTGAAAAAAAGGAACAAGAAGTAAGTTCAAACTCAGAGAAGAGTGAGTCTGAAGATAAAGAAAGAGATCCTCTTGCAGCTAAGACTGTGTAAGAAAGAAGGACAAAGAAAACGTGGACCAGTGCTCATCAAGGAAATCAGATCATAGATGACCCATCAGCAGGAGTTCTAACAAGAAGAAGAATTATGGGAGCTACTGCTTTACTCTCATAAGTTAAACCTAAATCTGTTGAAGAGGCTACACAAGACAAAGCCTGGGTTAAAGCTATCAATGAGGAGCTGGATCAAATCAAGAAGAATGATATATAGGAGCTGGTTCCAAGACCCACTAACAAGAATGTCATAGGAATAAAATGGGTGTTTAGGAATAAACACAATGAAGATGGCAAGGTGGTGAGGAACATGGCCAGACTGGTTTGCAAAGGCTATACTTAGATAGAAGGAGTAGATGTTGATGAAACTTTTGCACCAGTGGCAAGGTTAGAAACTATTAGAATGTTCCTAGCTTTGGCAGCACATAAGAGGTATAAAGTTTATCAGATGGATGTGAAATCAACCTTTCTGAATGGGCTCCTGAAAGAAGAAGTGCATATTGAACAACCTGATGGAGTACAAATCAGTGAGGATGAGACATACGTGTGCAAGCTGAAGAAAGCCTTGTATGGCTTTAAACAAGCCCCAAGAGCATGGTACAGCAGGCTGGATACGTATTTGAGAAGGTTGAACTTCAGAAAAGGAATAGTTGATAATAACCTATATGTGTTTAACTCAGAGAAAGGCCAGCTGATAACCATAATATATGTAGATGACATCATCTTTGGAGGGGATCACTCTGAGCTATGCCAAGATTTTGCACAGAAGATGAGTGAGGAATTTGAGATGTCATTAATTGGAGAAATGACCTACTTTCTTGGATTACAGATAAAACAGTGTGAAGAAGGTATTTTTATTTCTCAGACGAAACATGCCAAAGAGATGCTGAAAAAGTTTGGCATAGAGGATAGCAGACTTGTCAGTACCCCTATGACAGTGGGCTGCAAGTTAACAAAAGATCAGGAGGGAGGGAGTTCAAGCCCTATAAAGTACAGGAAGATAATAGGGAGCCTTCTGTACCTTACAGCATCAAGGCCTAATCTTATGCAAGCTGTGTGCGTTGCCAGCAGATTCTAAATTGATCCTAAGGAATCTCATGTGTTGGCAGTGAAAAGAATCCTAAGATACCTCAAAGGGACACTGGAAATGGGTTTGTGGTATCTGGCCATGGATTCTGTAAAACTACGAGTATACACTGATGTAGATTGGGCAGGAAGTATAGATGACAAAAAAATCAACCAGCGGTTGCAGCTTCTACTTGGGTTCAAAGTGTGTTGCATGGTTAAGTAGAAAGCAAAATAGTGTTGCTTTGAGCACAGCTGAGGCTGAGTATATGGCTGCTTGTGCAGCATGTACTCAGGTAATATGGATACAAAGACAATTGGTAGACTTGGGTGTTGAAGTGAAGTTACCAGTGAGTGTACTTTGTGATAATCAAAGTGCTATTGATCTTAGTAAGAATCCGGTTCAACATTCAAGGAGCAAGCATATTGACATCCGGTATCACTTCATTAAAGATTAAGTGGAACATGGTATAATTCAGTTGGAGTATGTTGGCACTAAAGATCAAATTTTAGATATTATAACTAAACTTCTGTCCACAGATCTATTTGAAAAGCACAAATTGAGTCTATCTGTGCAAATGCCTCCTCAAGCCTGAAAATCAGGTGAATCCTCCATCTCTACTTTGCAAGTTTTTCAGATTTGTAATTGGTTGGCAAAGGGGGAGAGAAGCAACAGTGCAGGGAGAGCTATTAAGAAAGGGGGAGTGCATATTTAGGGGGAGTTTAAAGGGAGTTGTAATCTATCTGCTTTTGGATTATTATTCTAAGAAAATTATGAAGGACTGCTGCATAATGGCTTTTGTTGTGAGTGTTGCCAACAATTACAAAGGGGGGAGATTGTTGTTCCTACAACCTTGTATGGGTTGTAATTGTTGTTAACTAGATTTAAGTGGGCAAGTAATTTGAAGTTACATGGAGGGCCAAGAAAGTAAATCACAATATAGTAAGCCTTACTAGGGTTTTCATGGAAGAGAGTATATAAACCAAGACCTTGGAAGACATAAGTATGGGTGGACAGCAAAATAAGGGTACACGGCTAAAGCACACCAAAGGCAATAGAGACCTTGGTGAGACAAAACCCCTACAATAAGAGAGAAACCACTGACTGGACAATAAAGAGACAACACGGGCAAAGAGCTAAACGCACAAACCAGAAAAAAAGTGAGAAAGCAGTCACTGGGAGAGCTAAACGGATACAAACCAGAAAAAAAGGCACTCACCACTATAAGAGAGAGAAACCCACCACCGGAAGAGCAGACCAGACCAGACATACACCACCAAGAGAGAGAGAGAGACTCCATTGGAAGAGCAGAAACACACATACACCAGAAAAGAAGACACGGATACAAACTAGAAAAGGGAGACAACGCAAAAACCAGAACCGGGAAAGCCAACGTTGAAGAGAAACGGGAGAGCAAAAGAAAAGAGACCCAATTTGATAGTGAGAGAGAAACGGACGACACGGCAAGGAGAAAACCGTGTGATGGCAAGAGAGAGAAACTCATGAGAGAAGAAACTAGAAGCGGACGAGTGCGTGAAGCATGAAATTAGCAAAGCGGGAAAACCAGAAACGTGAGGTGAGGGCAAAAACCAAAAACAAGAGACCAGTGGAACCGTGATGGAAGAGTGTAGCAAAACCGTGAAACGGACGGGAGTGCAACGGAACCGTGCAGCGAAGCGGATGCAAAACAGAACGTGCGTCGGCGTGAGACCAGAACGTGCAACGGCGTGAGATCAGAATGTGTGACGGCGTGAGACCAGAACATGTAACAACGTAAGACTAGAATGTGCAGCGACGTGATTGATCAAAAGCGTGGGGCAAGCCGTGAGACGTGAAACGGCAAACCAGAAGCGTGAGTACAAGCCGTGAAGATGTGAGACAGTGAAAGCAGGAGTTGTATGAAACAACCTAGAGAAGGAATTCGGTAAAGCATTGGAAAGAACTCAACGTATTTCCAGATTTCTTCGAGAGAGGTTAGAGAGTGTTGTGGTGGACTTCTAAGCAGCAGTGAAGCAGCTTATTCAATTTAACAGAGGCAAGACAAACTAGAAGAAGGGTAAACATAGTAAGTGACACTCTTTGTATTGTACTTGCTTTGTATTTGCAATAATAAAAGGAACAGAGGATTAAGACATCCATTGTAACTACATTGTGAACATCGGGAGTATCACACTAGTATTCTCAAGTATAGTGGATTGTCTCGGTAGAGGGAGAGTCCCTACCACCGTGGATATACGTCATGTTGACGAAACCACGTAAATCTCGTGTGTCCTTACTTTGTTTTACATTATGTGTTTTGAATTGAGTTGTGTGAATGCAGCAAAAGTATCAGTCAACCCATAACCTAATGAAGACCTAATAGGCAAGGTGTTTGAAAGGTAACTTTGGGGACTATTGTGATTAGTAGGTAGTAATAGATCTACCTTAGTCGAATATGAGAAAGAGTTCACTTTTAAGAAGTGGTTGAAGTTGTTCACATATCTGCGAATTATGGTGATGCTGATTCACCCCCCTTTCAGTATGACAAACTAGTAGATTTTAGGGTAAAGTCGGGAACTTCATATTTCTTTACATATAATAATTTATTCATTCACATGTTTTAAAAATTGAATAATATTTGGATGAAGAGATACTTTATAAAGAAACTTACTCTCAATTAATTAATGTAAATAAATCACAAGCAATGACATTAAAAAATCTCAAAAAGAAAAAAGATCAATTATTTCAAATGATTATATAATTTATTTGCAAAAGTCAAGATTTCAATATTAGAATTAATAAAAATGTAGTTTTGTTTTCATAACCGTAAAGTATTAAAGGTAATTATGATATTCATAACTTAGTATGATTTAAAGTTGTATCATATATATATGTGTGTGCAAAAATTGTTTTACTTAATCAAGATCTCGATGAGAAAATTTATATGTATTAACCTGAAGGTTTTTGTTTTCCATAAAAGATAAAGATGAAATTATGTGTAAACTAAGAAAATTAAGATATGGCTTGTAATAAATTTTTATACTATGATATATAAGTTTAATGATATTATGATATTTTTTGGATTTAAAAAAGAATAACATTGATTAGTGTATATGCCAAAAGATTAATGAAAGTGAATTTGTTTTCTAATAATGTATATTAATGACATATTATTTGTTGCAAATGTTTTAAGAATATTGTATAAATTTAAAGATTTTTTTAAAAGAATTTTATAATAAAATATATAAGAAAGAAATTCTATATGATAAGAATATAAATATTCCATAATAAATTAAAAGGATTGTTAGGATTGTCTTATAAAGGTTATATGGAGAAAATTTCAAAGAAATTTTATAAAAGAAAGTGTCCAGTTAAAGTTATACCTATACAAATAAGGTCATAAATTTAGTCTCATGTAATGTTTTAAAAATGATATAGAATGTAAGGAAATGCAATTAATTTGTATATGCCTTTGTTGTTGGTAGTTTAACGTATTTGTTAGCTTGTGTTAGAATGAATATCAATTTTATAGTTAAAATGTTAAGTATATGTAAAAGTAATTATATAATAGATTACTAGAAAGTTGCAAAGTATTGGGATACCTAAAGGAAACTCATATATAGAAAAATCATTTACTTTAATGTAATTAGATATTTAGATTTAAATTTTATTAGATGAATTAATAGTAAAATTTCACTTTTAGTTATCTTTTTCTATTAAGAGAAGGAGCAATTTTATAGAATAATAGAAAACTGTTTATCATTAACTTTTTCATTATAAAAGTAGAATTTGTGGTATGATTTAAAGTTATAATTCATGCATTATAACAATGAAATTTTATTTCACAACTTGATATTACTGACACTATTATTAAGTCATTGAAAATTTATATGATAATTTCATATTAGTATTTTTCTCAAGAATGGAAAATATTTAAAGCTACCAATTTTAATGAGAATTAAAGTATTGAGGAGAAGATTAAAAAACAAAGAGTATTTATAAAATACTAATTGATTTCATAATAGTAGATTAATATAAAAGTTCATGATTAATATTATGTAGAAAATGTATTTTCAAAATGAATCATAGTTATACTAATAATAATTAATGATGTAATGATACTTTATATTTATTAATGTATTTCTAACATACATTATATATTTTTTATTATCTTATAATTGTGTGTATATTATTATTTTAAAATTAATAAAAAAATCTTTATGAGATATTATTGTAAATCATTATTAAATCATGTATATTTTATAAGTTATGTATAACAAATTGTAAATGTTGTATTATATGGAAAGGAATGTTATGAATAAATAAGATATAACCACCCAAACTCACATTTAGCATTTTATTATACTATGACATTATAATGAAATTGTAAGAAATTGTTATTATCATTTGTAAATAATTATTAATGTAATACATTTTAATTGGGTCAAGTAAGGAAAAGTTAGAATTTTTTAATTAGTCATATTAGAACATTTGTCAATAATATTCTTATTAAAGATTCAATCATAATATGACTTGATTAGTAAAAAATAATCCTGTATATTATTACACCATCAAGGACTATAATCTCAAATTTGATTTAGACATTGATAGAGATACTTATAGGCTATACAATTAAATGTGTGAGAGTGTGTGCATAGATAGATATATATATATATATAAGAATAGTACTCTCTATTTCTAATAAATATAAAAATTCTATTTTAAAATGTGTAATTATAATAAAAGTCAAGAAAGAAAAATCAATTATTAAGTTAAGGCAAATGCTTTAAAAATATTAATGGATTTAGTTGTTGTTCTTACAGCTTTGTATGGGTTGTAATTGTTGTCAACTAGATTTAAGTGTGAAAGAAGGTAAAGTCACATGGAAGGGCAAGAAAGTAAAAGTAAAGCCATATGGAGGGGCAAGAATGTAAATCCGCTGCATAAGGGTAAGAACGTAAATCTGCGTGTAAGCCCTATTAGGGTTTCATGGAAGAAAGTATATAAAGACCTTGGAAGACAAAATTAGAATAAGGCCAACATAATTGAATACACGGCAAAACACAAAAGTGTGTGGATGACCAAATAGAGAAAACAGAAAAATACAACATTCGGCCAAAGCACACTGATGGCAAGCGAACGACAAAACAGGGGACGACAAAATAGAAAAGAAGTAGCCGTCGAGTGAATAGTAGCCATCATGAAAAGTGTAACCATCGAGAGAGAGAGAGAGAGAGAGAGAGAGAGAGAGAGAAAGAGAGGAGACGGTAAACGGCCGAGCTGAACGAAGAATAGCCGTTGTCGGAGATAGGAGAGAAAATCCGACATGGCCAAAGAGGAGAGTGGACGGCAAAGAAATATACAGCCAAATCAGAGTGACGACGAAGGAAAGGAAAAACTCAACAAGGCCAAGAATAGACCACCAGGGAATGAGAGAAAAAGGAACAACCAAAAAGAAAGACAGAACGGAGAGACCTGATCAAGAATGGGTGAGACCAGATCCGAACTGAAACGAGTGAGACGAGACCAGATCGGGAACGGGTAAGAGAGATCCGACAGCTAGACAATGGAAGAGAGAGAGAAAGAGGAGAGCAGAACGGCAAAAATAGACAACCAACAAAAACTCAAGAACAGCCAAATCGGAGTCGACGAGAAGGCGAGAAAAAGAAAACACGACCAAAATCAGAGACGGTTAGACGGCAGAACAGAGGTGAATGACCAAAGAAGAGTGAATGGCTGGATGGTAAGAGAGAGAAATCCGGCGGTAAGAGAGAGAAATCCAGCTGGACAGTAAGAGAGAGAGAAATGGACAGTGAGATCGTGGGGCAAGGAGACAGGTGGAACCATGAGACGGTGAAAGCAAGAGTTGTGTGAAACAACGTAAAGAAGAAATTCGGTGAAGCACGGAAAGAACTCAACATATTTCCAGATTTCTTCAAGAGAGGTAAGAGAGTGTTGCAGTGAACTTTTAAGCTGCAGTGGAGCAGCCTTTCAATTTAACAGAGGTAAGACAAGCTAGAAGAAGGGTAGACACAGTAAGTGACACTCTTTATATTGTACTTGCTTAGTAATTGCAATGGTGAAAGGAGCAGAGGATTAAGACATCCATTGTAACTAAAATTCTCAAGTATAGTGGATAGTCTCGGTAAAAAAGAGTCCCTACCACCGTGGATGTACGTCACGTTGACGAAACCACGTAAATCTCGTGTGTCCTTAATTTGCTTTACGTTTTATGTTTTGAATTGAGTTATGAATGCAGCTAAAGTATCAGCCAACTCATAACCTAACGAAGATCTAAATAAGAACATCTGAATTATCTATTAGGCAAGGTGTCTGAAAGGTGACTTTGGGGACTATTGTGATTTGTAGGTAGCAATAGATCTACCTTAGTCGAATCTGAGAAAGAGTTCGTTTTTAAGAAGAGGTTGAAGTTGTTCACTTACCTGTGATTCACCCCCTCTCTCAGTATCACAAACTAGTAGATCCTAGGAAGAAGTCGGGAACTTCATTAGTTTTTATTAATTTAAATATGTTATTTACAATATTATTTATATAAATATACTAAGTTTTTAGATCAAAAAATTTCATATTTATAATAATAAATTTATTAAAAAGTCTAACACTTTCAAGAAATTTGAAACTTACACATTGTAAAAGATTCTTATAAAAGAATAATTAAGCCCTTGGATTTTTTTTTCTACAACAGACGTGATATATGTTAATTCTTTAAAGTTTAAATTGTTTTAGTCTTTTCACTTTTGCAAGAATATTTGTATGGTTTAAATTGATGAATAATATCTATCATATTGATTCAATTTCTTTGTATTTATTTAAATAGTGAGATCATCAATTTCATGCCTTTGAGTAGAAATGCAACCCATACATGCTTCTAAATCTGACTTAGCATTCTATAGATTGAATTTGATTAATTGTTAATGAACTTAATTTTGTTTTTATTAACTTGACTCTAACATAACTTTGTTTTCATGTATGATCATTAGTTTCCATATATATGAAGTAAATAATTAAATGGGAAAAAAAATAATAATTTTAACCTTAAATTGTTTTATGTTTTAGTTTAATGGAAGATTTGTATAGCTAATTAATTACATGTAATGATTGATGATATATTATAAAAAGTAAATATATTATAAAAATATCTAATTGGTTGACACGTGAGATTATGTTATACTTATCCACATTGCATTATTATTTTTTATTCTTTTTTCCTTTGTTCTTTCTTTTATTTTCATTTTTTTGGCAAAAAGATTATTTTCACTCATTACATTAGAGCATATTTATATTTATATCTATTTTGTTTTTGTTTTTTCAAATTCACCCATCATGTTAACTCATTAGTCAAATTTGATTCACATTAAATATTTTTCATTAAGTGCAACTATATGACAACTACTCAGGTGACAAATGCATTTTTTTCTTATTGTTACATCATTAAATTTGATGAAATGATTTAAGTTTTAATTTTTTAAAAAAATTAATAAAATAAAAATATTTTGAAATATTATGAAAAAGGGAAAAAATTATAATATTTAAAAATATTTTTATTTTTTATTTTTTATTTTTTAAAATTAAAACTTATATTACATTAGTAAAGTTAATAACAAAATAATAAGAGGAAGATACATCTGTTGCATAACATGTAAATGGTTATCATATGGCTAAACTTAAATATTTAATGTAAAATAAATTCAATTAATGTGCTAACGTGCCAGTAGATTTAAGAAAAAAAAGAAAAAAATAAGTATAATTACAAAAACTCTCTACCATGATAGGTTTTTTACCTTTTTTAATTCCTTTCTTTCTCCCATAGATCTTGACACCTTACCTTTTATTTTTCTTTTCTTTTATCCTTTTTAAGCTAACACCACTCCTCCCCTCCCTTTTAGTCTACCACCATTAGACCATTGACTACCACCTTTACCACATCATTTAGGTGCCTCCTCCCTTTCTCCTAAGCTACTTTCCCTTTTCCTCTCCTCCTTTCTCTTAGTTTCTTCTTATTATTATTTTTTAACATCTATGTATAAGAGCCATTAGCAATAATCACAATTATTGTTTTGGGCCACCTTAACACTTTTTCCTCATCTCATTGTTGCCATTACCAGCACCAAACATTCCTTTAGCTTTCCCCTTTGATAATTTTCCCAAGACAACTTAAATTCCTAACCCTAATTTCTTTAATTTCATCAAATTCAAGATTGATTCATAAAAATTGAATCTCTTAAAGTATATCTAATTGCAATTGTGATTTAATTAAAGGAAATTAAAGCTTGAAGTTAAAATTTGAAGGAGATTTGAAGGGAATTAGTGATTTTAGCTTGATTATTGTTGAATTATAATATGTTTAGGCTTTGAGGAAGTTGAATTAGATGTTGAGAAAATTTAGACTGAATATGTGAGAGAGATTGGGATGATTAGAAATGAAATATTTTCTTGAAAAAGGGTATAATTGTTGGGTACTCACAAATAAATTTGGTTGCTGGCATCACTTACTAGCAAAGTTTGTGTCAAGAAAATCATTGTATAGTGGGAAGGCTAACTTACATAAAAAAAAAAAAGGGATGTTGCTTGATACTTAAATGCATTAATTTAGCTAAATTAAGATAGGTTAAACATTTAGAGGGATAAAGTATCTTTTTTTATTGTCATTAAATTATTTTATTAATTCTAATTTAATCTCTTATTCATAATTTTATCGTAGAATCAATGAAGGTCATATTTTCATCCTCTCAACCATAGTCACAAAAGGAGTTTTGCTTTTGATCTATAGGTGGTTATAATATGTATAATGTGCTAGGTGTATTACATGTATATGTATTTATGTTATTGCTTGATTAGTATTTAGTAAAGAGAAAATCAATTTTGGAAATCTAATTAACTAAATAGTAATTCACTTGGTAATTATTTTTAAAATAAATAAGAACCTCTAATTAGATTAGAGTGACTTGTTGGAACTAGCTTATTTATATTTATGATTGACTTTTATTTTATTATGATATGATTGGTTGGTTTATGAGACTTTTGATATCATTGGAAACCTTAAGATATTTTTTAATTAACTTTAAGATAAATTTGACATTTAACTTTGTTTAAACTAAACATATGATAGTTATTTATTAATTTATTATTTGTGATTACATTATGAGATTAAAATCACTTAGTGGCTTATTTTTTAAATATAAGGATGGTTCATAAGAATTAAAGAAAAATATTTTTATAATTAAAATGAACCATTTGAAAATAAGACAATTAAAACTCATTTATTCATAATTGTTGTATTTATTATATGTTAATCGTTATAGATATATTTGAATTGAGATGTGATGGTTAGGCCCTCAATTAATGGATTCGGTGATAATTGATGTGTACATTGTGTTTATTGGTTATGTACTCTATTTATTATACACCTTGGTTTGATAGAGGAGATTTAGGCATGAATGGTTGGCTAGTCATGATATGATGTATACATGTGTGTGTGTGTGTGTGTGATATGATTAGATAGAAATGTTTATTCTCATTATCTCTTTTCGTTTATGATTAAAGGTTCACTTATTATACATGTGCACATATGGCTAGTAACTGATTGTGTTTCTAATTGCTATATTTATTTTTTGTCATATATATTTCTGATTAGTAAAACATGATATTTTCTTTTGTTATTCTAATTTAATTAAGCCCCTTTTTCATACTATGCATATTACAATTTCTCATTGAGTTATTGTACTTATTGCATAATTTTTAACCTTTTTTTTCAACTAGCTTGTTATTAATGTGGTCATTTTCCAACATCTTTAAATTCTTAATATAAATTTAGGGTATTACAGTGCAATTTACTTTGTTTTTTTTTTTTTTATTGTTAATGCTCAACAAGAGTTTTCCTATTTGTAATAATGTTATTAATAGTTTTTCTAGAACTAAATGTTAACTTAGGTTGGAAATTTAAAGCTTAGGCTTATTGACATTTTGAATTCATGTTTTCGAATTATAGATCATATTGTTATGGATTTGGTAGATAATCTCTTTGTATTAATTGTGAACAATATTATTTACACCATGAAATAAGTATAGGATGTCATTATTTTCTTTTCCTAGATTTATGTTGCCCTTAGCAAGTTAACTACCATGAGTAACATGTTGGTTATGACCCTTATTTTGAGTTATGATGAATTTGATATCAAAGTTTTGGTTGATCTTTTAAAATTCATCCTTGTATTCAATGTTTAGGAATACACATTCATTTTCTTTTTAGGATATGGTGAAGCACATTATTATATCTTGCTTTTATAGAATAAGTAGGCTCACTTGTGATTATTTGACTAAAGAAGCATAGGTGTCCCAAATGAAGGGGTTAACTCAACATGATCCCACCCCTTAGGTTAAGTAAAGGGTGACTTAAAGCAAATATAATAAAGGCTAAGGTTCAGAGTAAACTAGTTTAGAATAATACAGTACCATTATTTAACTTGGGCACTAGTATCTTTAGGGGATTTATTATAAAGGATATAACTAAAGACATTTAAGGCACTAATAAAGTTATTTGAAATTTGGTTGGGGAGTTAGCTCGGTAATAAAGAGTGTCTCTTTCATTACTTGCACATAGGCATCTGGGCAGAGTACTTGGTTCAATTATGCTTTATTTAAGTTTTGAAAACAAAGCCTCTATATTTTAGTAGTCAAGAGATTGAGGATCTAGATATATGGATCATAAAAATGAAAAGGTAACTTCCTTTTATGGGTATAAATACTTTCTTGTAGATAGAATTAGCAGCTTATAAGTTAAATGATTTTGCATTAAACTAGTATAATGATTAAAAGGAAACTCGACCAAAAAGGAAACTAGAGCTTCTTGGAATGAGTTTTAGGACTTTCCTTGATAAAATTTTCCTTTAAAGCATTGAATATTAAAAAGCCTTAGAATTTATGACTTTAAAGTAAAGGGTTAAGATAATTCATGAATGTACAAATGAGTTTTTAAAGTTATTTAAGTATACTCCTTATATAGTTTTAGATAAGAAAATATAGGTGAAAATGTACATTAAAGGCTTATATACAAGTATATTATACATTTTTTCCACTATGAAGTCTTAATCATTGTCTATAGCTATTAATCATGTTATAGTCATTAAGGAGAGTGAGTAGAAAGATCAAGAATGCATTTAGCATCATAAGAACAAAGCAACTTCTTGTACATGAAGACAATAGTTTGGAAGTGGTTTTAAAGATAAAGGATTTGGTAACATCTTTGGTAGTTGGAGTTAACATGGATCATATTCTAAAAGGACACAACATTATAGTAGTGGATTCAATAATAGGCTAAGTGCTTCAAGTCAAACCCAGAGTTCTAATTATTCTATTTGGAGACTTAGTACTTATTACTTTTATAGCAATCAACATATAGGTCCATGCAATTGTTAATTTAGGTATTGTTTTTATTTTGGACAGATGAGATAAATGGCTAAAGATTGTTTAATGGGAAGGCCTTAAGGATCCTCAAAGACTTCCTAATCATTAGTTGCTTCTCTTTTTTGTATGAGACAAATTAGCGACCAATATAATGGATATGGAAGTCATGACATTAATGCATTATTTGAAATACAATCTCCTGGTTTTAAGGGATGTGGAGTTATAAGAGCTAGTAGTTTAAGTAGGGGATAAAATGGTAGAAGATAGGTAAGAGCATTTGCTATGACTCAATGAAAGCCAAGAGCATTCAATGTCATGGTGACAAGTTTTACATAATTAGACTTTGTTAAAGTTATTTTTTATTCTAGTTCCATACATTCTTTTGTTTCATGATTATTTAACCTTAGATTAGGAGTTTGGTCAACTGCTTTAAAAATTCATATATGGTTCTTATCTTTACTAAAAGAAAGTTAAACATAAATATAAAGTATGAGGATTGTGCAATACATATAGATAGCAAGGATTTGGGGGTGAATCTATCTTACTAAATATGATAAACTTTAATGTGACCTTTATTATAGATTGTTTAGTTGCACGTTATGTGTCCTTAAAATTGTCATAAGAAAGTGATATATTTTGATATTTCTAAGGAGCTTGCATTCCAATTTCAAACCAAACATATTTTGCATGCCTTCTAACTTGATTTCTTAAATGGGAGTCCAAAAATCATTAAGGAGAAAGTGTTCAAGGTATTTGGCTTTAGTTCAAAATCTTTAATGGAACATTTTTAGTTTAAAGAGTGTATTAATTATTAATGAATTTTTAAAAGTGTTTTTAGAGAAGTTAATGAAGTTGTCATTTAAAAGAGAAATTAAGTTCTATATAGATATCATTTTTAATCTTAGTTGATATTTATGCCTCCCTAGTGGATGACATTAGTAGAGTTGAGAAAGTTGAAAACTCAAATACAAGATCCTATGAATAAGGGATATTTTTGGAGCTTTAATGTTATTTGTAAAGAACAAAGATGACTAGATGAGATTATGTGCATTGGTTACCAACAACAAATTAATTACTAAATTGATGTCAAATATTATAAATCATGAGAAGTTATTAAGAAAATCTCAAAATTAAATAATGCTGCTACACATGCATTTTTTTTTTACTTAAAAGAATTGTTTAGAATTATGAACTTTTTCTTAACTTCAATAATACTAAATATATGTATATTAGGATTGCAACATATATTTAATTTATTTCACTTATTCCATTGCAATCTAATATATATTGTAATTTACCTAATTCATATAAATATTTATTTGTATATTTAAAATTTGTATAACATAAATACTTATAATTAAGGAAAATAAAATAAAAGAAGAAAAATAATTTTTGAAAAAGAAAAAATAATCATAATTTTTTTTTCAGTTTTTTAGATTAAAAAAGCAAAAAAATTAAATTCCTTTTTTCCTTAAAAAATAAGTAAAAATGCATCTTTTAATAAATATAATAAATTATACATCACACAAATTTAATACTTATATATGTGTGTGTGTGTGTGTGTGTGTGGTGACATTTACTTAATTTTAAAAATGTTAGAAGAACCCATATTAATTATAATGTATTCTTCTTAATTTTAGAAAAAATTTCATAACAATTATAAATACAAATCTAAATGTTGTCTCATCACTCAATTTCTATTTCCTTTTACATTTCAAAAAATATCTTTAATCAAGTAAAATTCTATCAAGCTAATTAACCATTATAAAAAATTTTGTATAAAGAAATAAAGAATATAAAACTGAAAAGAGTTCATTATTATATATTATTCTTATTTTTAATTATTTTGTTTAGTTCAAAAAAAATTGAGAACAATTAATAATTTTAATAAAATTAAGATTTTAACATGTATAAAGTCCTCTTTTTATACTGTCAACTCAAAAATGCTAGTTCTATAACATTATACCCTCTTTTACAAAGAAAACAACAAAAAAAAAAAAAGGTTAATACAACATGTGAAGAACCATTACGAGAACCTCACAATTAATTTATAAATTATATTTTTAAATTATTCTCTTGTTACTTCAATATTTCACAATAAATCATACATTACAATTATCGATCCTTTAAGTAATATCAAAATACAAGTTTTTGCCCTATTTTTTATTATTTTTTTCATTGTGCGTCTAATACCTTTCACGTGCTTGTGTAAATTGTGTCAATTGTTAGTAACACAAAACTTTGTAACAAAGGTGCGTTCTTTTTAAAATTCTTATATTATGATTAATTTTTAAGCATGGAAATTATTTATTGATCTAAGACACCAACATTTTCAATGATCAAAACACATTAATTAGAATTGATAACAATGCACTTTCTCAAATAATATTTAAAATTATCCATATAATATTTAGAATTCTTGATAACTTCACCAACCAATCTCAGTTTTATTCCATTCTATTTTAAATCTTCTTGAACTCTATCACAACACCAACAAAAAGAGATGTACTCATTTATTTTTTTAGGCCGCTTCAAAGTTTGCGATCATGGGCGCAAAAAGGCTTTGCAGATTAATCTCCAAGTTGCTCCCTTTTCACACACGCACACACCCACGCGCCCCCCCCCCCCCTCAACACACACACACACATATATTAACAAAGTTGACAAAAACTCAATTTTTTATTATTAATTTTTTTTAGTCAAAGTGATTGTGGTAATTTTTTTCTCAATTTAGAAATTAAAAAATATAAAACTGCAAAAACCCTTTCAAATTTTTTGCTTTCCTAAGAAAGAGTAAAAAAAATATTTTCCCCAAATTTATCTCTTTGTTAAATGAAAAAATTTACTTCCAATTTTCTTTTTATTAAAAAAAGCGAAATAAAAAGGAAACAAATACTCTTCCTTTTTTTTTTTTTAATTCATGGGGACGCTTATCGGCCGCCCTTCTCAAAATTAAAACCGAGGATTTCCAAAATAAAATTTTAGATTCTTAACTATTGGGTATCCCTTTAGATATACTTGAAACATCTTTTTTATTTTTTTTCTTTTTATTTTCTTAAAAAGAAAAATACGCTTATGAATTTTAATTTTTGATAAAAATGAAGAAAAAGAACAAACATACTCATAATTTAAGTCATGTTTATTTGTTTATTTTCTTTAAGAAAACAAAAGAAAAAATTGAATTTTGGTAATTCTATTTTAAAAAAATACTTACAAGTTAACTTTCAAAAAAATCTAAAATAAGCATATATATATATATATATACACACACAAACATTCTAAACTGGCACAACATTTGAGCCTATCTAATATTTTGGAATCCAAGATTCTATGTAATGTTTTATTGGTAATATATAAATAAATGTTTATATACCTCATTATTGAAATTTGTACAAGTACATTGAAGTTTTATACTTTTCAAAAAAAAAAAAAATAGTAAGGAGAACTCTAATGTATGCGGTGATATGTGTGCATGTTTTGCTAAGAGTGTGAGTGTGTGTGTGTATTTGTTCTATTTCTTTCTTGTGTATTGCTCGGAATTTAATATCACTCAAAGATAAGGGAAATTTAATGTCCAGACCGACCCTATCTCTCACACCTCAGTGCAGGCCCATATAGAGCCGCAACAGTTGACTGCGTTAAACACTCTTCTATTATCAATCCTTTTAACCTGCTTGTGCCTTTATGTCTGATCTCACATGACTCCAAATTCCAATTCACTTAAAAAAAGAAAAGAAAAGAAAATGTCCCCATTTGATTTTGGAGTTTTGGCTTGCATTTCCGGCCACTCTATCTATTGGGAGGAGATCATGCCGCTTATTGTGGAGGCAAATATCGCATGTGACCAGCAGGGTCATGTGAATGAGTATGCGAATTGGGTCCTAGCAGAACAAGGTTTTGATTGAGCACACCATGAAAATCCCATTAGGAAAGAATTTAAAAGAAGACGTACCATTCCCCTTGAACACTTAGCCAATCCTTGAGATTTTGATTGATTTTGGAACCCGTGCGTGTAGGGCATATACTAAAACCTTCAAGCTAACATGACATGCCTTTCGTTTTTGGACACTTTTATGCCCTGGTTGGTGGCTCGATAGGCTGGACTTTGTCCTATCAGATAAAGTTAATCATGTCAAAGAAAAATTTGTCACAGTTAATTTTCAGTCCGGATGGTAACATTTCACATGTGGAGTCTGATGATTGATGCTGTGTAAAGTTTGGCGTCATATATAGTTGCGTGCATATAATAAACAATATAATAGGGCAGTAGCTTGCAGGTGTATATCAGTAGGCAATCCATGCCATTTTCTCTGTTTCTTTTCTACATACTCTCTACACACTAACACTATTTGCCGCAAACTAAGAGAAAGAAGTGTAGAGGATGGAAAGATCAACAGAAATGAATATGAAGACAATAGCCCCAAGCAGCTTATCTCGACGGCCGATGTTTGATAACATGGAAGCTTCTCTTCCATGCATCTCCCTTGCACGGAGAACAGCCATCAGAGATGCATCTTTCTCCTCTTACCTGAAACCTGAACAGGAACCGAATAGTCAAATTGATGATTCTGAATTGAGCATTTTTGATGCACTGATGTACTTCAACGAAATTGGCAGTGACCCAAAAGCAAGCCAGAGAGTTTCCCCAGTTCATGCCAACGTTACTGGTCTAGGACGAATTTCTTCTGAGGTATGTCATTTCTCTTCGTTCCCAAGATTTTCATCTGCTTCATCATCAGCGGATGTATACGGAAGGAATTACAGAGCCCGTTCGTTCCATGCAACACCAACAGCTTCATCAGAGGCAAGCTGGAATAGCCAGACCGGGCTGTTGTCCAATCCACCGGGCGCCGTGGCAGTCACCATGCGGAGTCCTCCTCCAGATGAAGGCAAGAAAAGAGGTTCTGCTGCAAAATGGCCTCTTCGGCGAAGATGCCCTTGTTTGGGTAAGAAATCTGTTCAGGTGCTATCAGAACAAAGGTCTCCACCTCCTCAAAACCGAAGCTTTAAAGCGTCTTTGGGTCTCGAAAGGCAGATTCCAAATCCAATTGAACGCAGAGGCCATTGCACAGTTATGGTACCAGAAAAAGGCCGTCGTGACCTTGTTGAGAATATAGCTAATGAAAAGAGTTCTCTGGCCACATCAGACCAATGGCTCAAAAATCGCGAAGCAATTACTAGTTACATTAGAGTCTCCGTAGATCCGAGTGACAACCATTGTCTTACTTCCACGGGCCCAGGCCAACAGCGTGGTTTGTCCCCAGGCTGCGGACGCTCTGGTGATCGCACTACTAATAGTTTTAGTGGGTTCACTTTTCCTGTACTATGCCAATCATCAACTACTTTGGAGCCTATTAATGGATTGTCCTCCACCAACAGCAACCATACCCATGAGGATCCACCTCGGGATTCCTTGGAAGTTTTCCGAGCATCCGACGACCCCATTTCAACCAAGACCTCAGTAACGACAACAGAGCAGTACAGACGCCATAGTTTCCCATTTCCGGGGAGTCCCAATTCACGAATGACAACCACTATAACGGAAGACGATCATGACATTGCAAGTGATGCGAGTTCAGACTTGTTCGAGATTGAGAGTTTCTCCCCCACCCAAACAACATCACATCCTTGTCCAATCTCGTACAACAACAATCGCAGAGACTCCCATGACAATGAGGCTTCAAGCTTTAATTCAGGGTGCTTAGCTGGTGCTAATATTAAAGCTGGAAGGGCTATGTATCACAACAGGAGTCTGGATGATCGTGAACCCATGATGATGACAACATCCCTTTTGATCTCGCCTTCTACAAAACCCGAATGTTACGCGCCAAGTGAGGCTAGCATTGACTGGAGCGTCACAACAGCCGAGGGTTTCGACCAAGCAAGCAGCGTAGCAAACTTCTCTGTCACCGCATCAGAAGCTGCTGCTGCTGCCCCCGAAGATGAAACGGCTATAATGCGTCGAGTCAGCCATGAGCTGCCCAAAAAGGGTCACGGTGGTGGCAGCAGTAAGAGGAACGGTGGGGGAGGAGGAGGGGGAGGGTTGTTGAGCTGTCAATGTGAGAAGGCGGTGAGCGTGGAACCACAACCAGTGAAATGTGTGGGTGGAGA